>JAZKJV010001413.1:0-266267 GCA_037367405.1 Ottelia alismoides | reverse complement strand
TGTTGCTTGATTATCACATAGAAGTTTCATGGGAAGAGAAACCTCAACAGTAAGGTCGGTTAATACTGATCTGACCCACATCATCTCTGCACATGCTTGTGCCATGGCCCTGTATTCAGATTCCGCACTAGATCTAGCCACCACCATCTGCTTCTTGCTTTTCCATGAAACCAGTGAGCTGCCAACAAAAATAGCAAAGCCAGAAGTAGACTTTCTATCTTTGGGACATCTTGCATAATCTGCATCTGCACATGCTGTCACATCAAGAGATGGATCCCTACTGAATATGAGGCTTGGACCAGGTGAAGCCTTCAAATATTTCAAGATCATATGAACGGCATCCATATGCACCTTCCTAGGTTACTCCATGAACTGACTAACTTTGCTTACTGCAAAAGCAATATCTAGCCTGGTGATGGTAACGCATAAGAGCTTCCCAACAAGCTCCCTATATCTTCTATTGTCGACTTCCTCGGTGTCCTCATCATAAAGCCTCGTACTTGCATCCATAGGTGTGGTAGCAGGTTTACACCCTGTCATACCTGTCTCGGAGAGAAGGTCCATAACAAACTTCCTCTGAGTCATTACCAGGCCACGCTGATTCCTAGCGAATTCCAGCCCAAGGAAGTAACGAAGCTTGCCAAGGTCCTTAGTCACGAACTGTTGACCAAGAACTCCTTAGCAGTATGAATGCTCTGCTCATCATCTCCTGTAATAGCAATATCATCCACATAAATAAGAATCGCCACAGTACCTCTTTGTGTCCTTTGGACAAACAGTGAGTGGTTCGCAGTAGACCGAACAAACCCATGTTGCTCTATCAGCTCTGATAGCTTTTGGTACCAAGCTCTCGGACTCTGCTTCAGACCATAAATCGCCTTATGAAGTCGACACACCTTCTGAGACTCCCCCTCAGTAGCAAATCATGGTGGTTGTTGCATGTATACTTCCTCCTGTAGATCCCCATTGAGGAATGTGTTCTTCACATCAAGTTGGTATAAAGGCCAGTCCCGCAAAACAGCAACAGAGAGAAGAATGTGTAGTGTCGAGTGTCTTGCTACTGGAGAGAAGGTGTCCTGATAGTCTACACATAGGTTTGAGTAAATCCCCGAGCCACAAGCCTTGCCTAGTAACGATCTACACTGCCATATGCTCTCTGCTTAACCGTAAAATCCATTTGCAGCTAACAACGGAGGCACCTGGAGGAGTAGAAACAATGCTCCATGTCCCACGTGACTGTAGGGCCGCCATTTCTTCTTCCATTGCAAGGCGCCAGCTGTTGTCCTGAAGTGCCTCTTGATATGTTTGTGGGATATTGACTGCCGATAATCCCACCACAAACTTCTTATAATCTGCGGAAAGGTGATCCAAGGATACATGCGCAGCAAGAGGATACGTGGCACATTTGCGACGAGGTTTCCGTAGAGAAATAGGTATCTCCAGATCATTAGCCTCATCATCATCTGGAACCAACTCATCCTGTGTATCATGTAAATTGCCAGTACCATCAATACAAACAATATGTTCATGACATACCTGAGGCATGATGGATGATGTCGACGGCGCATGAGCAGAGGAGCGAGTAGAAGACATGCGAGAATAAACACGGGTAAAAACGTGGACTTGATGGTAGGAGGTGGAGGTGGAGGTGGAGATGACCGAGGAGCATCAGAAGTAGTATGGGAAGGAGAAGATGGAGGTGGGGGAACCATCACATCCTCTCTAGAGCCAGCATGGGACAACCTGTCACCTGTAGGAGAGAAATACATAATAAATTCAAAAAATGTAACGTCAGCACTCATGTAGTATTTCCTTCCAATAGGGTCAAAACATCTATATCCCTTTTGGGTTCGTGAGTAGCCAACAAAAACACATTTGGCAGCTCTAGGAGAGAGCTTGTCTCGACCTGGAGTAAAATCATGAACAAAAGCAATTGATCCGAATACCCTGGGAGGAAGAGAGAAAAGTTCTTTCTCGGGAAATGCAATCTGAAAGGGGATCTTCTCGCCAAGAATAGTGGACGGCATACAATTCACCAGGTGACAAGCGGTGAGAACCGCATCTCCCCAGAATGAATGTGGAGTATGACTGTGAATCGACAAGGTTCTTGTGACGTCAAGGATGTGTCGATGTTTACGTTCTGCCACACCATTTTGCTGTGATGTATAATTGCAGGATGTGTGATGAAAAATACCTAAAGATTTGAGAAATTCTGCCAAGCGTAATATAGAGAATTCCAAAGCATTATCAGTACGAATGAATTGGACGTTTGCAGAGAAAATATTGTTCACTTCAATAAGAAAGGTCTTAATCATAAAACCTGCTTCAGACTTATATTTCAACAGAAAAACCCAAGAGAGTCTAGAATAATCATCCATAGCAACCATATAAAACCGATGCCCCTGATGATCAGGAACACGACTGGGACCCCAAATGTCAAAATGAAACAACTCAAAAGATCGACGACTAGTACGACTCGGACGACTCGGAAAAGAGGAGCGATGATGTTTCCCAAGTTGACAAGCTTCACAGTCCAATGCAGTACGAGGAGATATTTGCGGAAGAATCCTTATCATCTTTTGAAGAGGCAGGTGACCAAAACGAAGATGCCACGTGACAGGAGAAACAGGACCAGAAGGAATAGATGCTACACCAGCACAAGATGGAACAACAAGCTTGTACAATCCTCTCTACTCATGGCTATGAATAATCATCCTGCCAGTTAGTATGTACTGAAACATAAGAGAAGAGGGGTCAACGATGGCACGACAGTGTAAATCTTTTGTAATTTGACTGATAGACAAAAGATTCATTTGAAAAGCTGGAGCAGGTAAGACGTTCTGAAGACATATAGAAGGTGCTAAAACAATCTCCCCCTGACCAACAATGGGTAGGCGAACTCCATTGGCAATGATCATGGATCGTCCAGGAGGAATAGATCTGTAAGATGTAAACTACGTCCGATCGCCACACATGATGGGATGCTCCAGAATCCATTATCCAATCTATTCTATCAGTCATGCTATCACCGGTAAACGCAAATGGAATACCTGAGGAAGTAGACAGTGCTCTGGCAGTGGCCGCTGCATCTGATGAGCCTGCAGTCTGAGGCGCAGGGGTGGTTACCATTTCTCAAAGTTCGGAGACTAGATCATCAAAACGTGCATCTTTAGTAGGAGCTGGTGAAGAGTTTGTCTGCCCAGCAATGCGTGCAGACGCTGGATATCCATGCTTATGAAAGCATGTATCCTCCGAGTGTCCAGGATGATGGCAATAGGAACATGGACCTCTCTGACGTCCTTCACCCCGACCACGAGGGCCACGACCACGGAACTGGGACGAGCCTCCTCGGTCTCGAGAGGCGGCCATAGCTGAAGAAGTCGTCTGTGGCGTAGTAGTAGGTGTGGTAGTAATCCTACTCAGACATTTGTAGACTTCCTCCATTGGTGGTATGTTCTCGCCGGTTAGGAGTTTTTTGAGGTCAAAAAACAGGGGGATACACTCAGCGGTGTTCGCCCCAAAATTTATTTATAAGAGAAAAAAACAGAGAAAGACAAGGAGAAACAGTAACTAAAGCATACAATTACAGGTCCCAATCATCCACCAATCTCGCGGAGTGTATCCCAACATTTTCCTTATAGAACCTTTGCCCAGTAAAAAGAAGCGCATTTCTGCCTAGCCACAGGGCTCATATAACCGCAATAGGCCTAAATAGCTCCAGCCGTGGTCTGCTCCTGTTTCCCACCAATGAGCCGCAAAAGGAGGCCAAATCCATTGTGCACGTCCAAGCCAAATTCGTCTCGTCCCAAATCGGAAGCGTTTTCGGACACTTGAAGAACAAGTGTTCAAGGGATTCAATCGCCTCATCGCAAAGGAGGCATCTATCAGCGGTGGAGCCCAGAAGCCTAGAACAGCGGTCTCTCGTCATCAGTCTTTTCCTTCTGAACAACCACATAAAAAAACCAACACGCTCAGGGAGGCCCAGACTCCAAAAAAAAGCGCAATCCCAAACCAACTCATCCGAGCGCGAAGGGGGCGGTCTGCAAATCGCCCCGAAAGCCATCTTCATCGAAAAGGTGCCCTTACGCCACCCCCAATGGTCCCTTCCCGCAGACGGTCTTCCCATCTCTTTCAAAGAATCTAGCAACATTAGAAATTCCTCGAGGCGTTGGTCCGAAAAGTTTGTGGAGAAAGTGGGGAACCAATGACCATCCGACCAGCAAGACGCATCCAACGCATTCTTATCAGCAGCGAGAGCATAAAGATGAGGGAAACGCATGCTCAGCCCCCTCCCCCCCAGTCCAATCATCAGTCCAGAAGGCAAAGGATTCCCCATTGCCGAGCATCGGCCTAAACAGCGAGAGATGACGGGTGAAGACATCCATCATCCCCTTCCAGAACGGCGTGGGAGACCCCACACGAGACTCAAGCAGCGGTGGCGCACCATCGACATCATAAATTTTGCGCAGAAGGCTGCAGCAATAATCCTCCCCAGGGCCCCACACTCTGCTCGCCCACTTCAACAGCAAGGCGTCATTCATTTCATCTAGCCTCCGGACTCCCAGGCCTCCCGCTTTTTTAGGGAGCGTGACCATATCCCACTCAACAAGGTGCATCCCCCCCAACTCATCACCATGCCTGCCCCATAAAAACATGCGCATTAGCTTCTTAAGACGACTACGGATTCCCTTCGGCACTCGATGAGTGGACAAGAAAAACATTGGGATCGAGGATAGTACCGCTTTTAAGAGAGCCAGACGTCCCCCCTTGGAGAGGATGGCCGGCTTCCAACCCGCGAGTCTGGCTTCGAGCTTCTTAACAACCTGCAACCAGTCCCGCAACTTCGCTCTTCCCACCGTCAAAGGCATCCCAAGGTAGTCAATCGGAAGGGAGCTGCACTCCGAACCTAAAGCATGGCCACAAGCAAAAGCCTCATCCCCAGATAGTCCGAAGGGGACAACCTTTGATTTATCTACATTCTTAAAGAGACCAGAGAGTTCGCTGAAAAGATTCAGAGCCACGGACATACCGGAGGCCTCCTCAGCGCCCCCCTCAATGAAAAAAAATAGTATCGTCCGCGTATTGCAGCAGCGGGATCCTCAAACTATCCCGCGAGTAACCCGCTGAGAACCCACCGTCAGTCACACGGCACACAATATACGCCAGTACATCTGCGGCAATGACAAACAACAGGGGTGCCAGAGGACAACCTTGCCACAAACCCCTACGCGGTTGGAAGAAGCCACCCTCCGGGCGACCATTCACCAAGACCGAAAATGATGACATCGTGACACAGCGTTTCATCCAAGAAATCCAAAGATCCGGGAAACCTCTCCTCCACAAAGCCGACCAAAGGAACTTCCAATCCAAGCTATCATAAGCTTTTGCAACATCCACTTTCCATAAAACACCTTTTTTGCCCCCCCCCTCTTCCAGTCCGCAATGATTTCCGAGGCAAGTATCAGGCAGTCCGAAATGTGCATGCCCTGGATAAAGGCCGACTGGAGCGGAGATATAATAGTCTCCAGAACACAGCTGAGCCTCACGGCGAGCACCTTCGCCACAATCAGGTAGAGGGCGTTAGAAAGAGCAAGGGGCCGAAAATCCTCAATGCGATCATCCACCGTGAACTTAGGAAGGAGAATGATGAGGGATTTATTTACTCTCTTGAAACTAGCATTACCCACACAAAACTCCAAGACGACCTCAAGTACCTCCTTGCCAACGAGGTCCCAAAAATCCCTGTAGAAAGCAACAGGGAAGCCATCTGGGTCCGGAGCCCCATCCGCATTCAAGCTCCAAACCGCAAATTTCAACTCCTCCAAGGAGACATCCTGCGTCAAATCCGCACACAAAGAGGACGGCAAAGAGGGAGCCCCAAGCCCTGTCCACCTCCAGAGCAGGGGTAGCCTCTTCGCCGAGAAATCTCTAAAGTGATCCACAATCGCCTTCCTCAATTGTCTGTCACCATCCACGCGCACACCATTCATTGTAACCGAACTCAAAGCATTTGACCGACGCCTCCCGCTAGCTATGCGATGGAAAAAAGCCGTGTTTACGTCCCTCTCCCTGAGCCAGGTATTTCTCGACCTTTGTCTCCATTCAGTGACGCGTTTCTGATCCTCAGCCGCAATTATTCTGTGAGCCAGCGAGCGATTGGCCAGCCCATCCCCCGAGAGCTCCCTAAGATCCTCCAGTTCATCAAGTCTACTAACCACCGCCTCTGCCTCCACCCTGGTAGCGCACCTGGCAGCTCTGGACTCCTTGAAAGAACATAACCGCGTGCGCAGGGACACCAGCTTTTGCACAAACCTAGATGCGGCTGAACCAGAAACCTCCACGTCGGACCAGTGCGATACCATCATCTCTCTAGACTAAAATTATCCTCCATTAACCAGCTCTTCTCATATTCAAAGAGACCCTTCTGCGAATGGGACTCCCCGGAGTCCCGGAGAATCGGTGAATGGTCGGACAAGGCTCTCGGGCAAGTCATTTCAGAGTACAGCGCGAACAAATCTAGTAGCTCGACCGAAGCCAAAAATCTGTCAATTCGAGAGCGAGAATTGGAGCTCCTCCAAGTGTAAGTCAAGCCCCCCGCATCCATAACCTCCAGGGCCATCGAATCAATAGCGTCAGCAAAATCATCGGAACCCGGGTCGTGGCCACCCCTGAAACACGGTCTGTCCGTAGTTCGAAGGGTAACATTGAAATCCCCCCCCCCAACGAGCCAAGGGATACCCTCGAAGGCTCTATTCGCCTACTGCAGGTCCTCCCATAACTCCCTCCGCCGAACATGATCACAAGGGTCGTAGACACACGAAACCGCCAAGGGTGTAGAGGATCCAACGCACATCAGGAGAACAGAGAGAGTGTGTCTCCCACGAAGCAACGATGTGAAAGTCAATGCAGAAGATCCCCACGCCACCAGAAGCCCACTCGAGGCCCCGACATCATCCAGCGCTCTGAACTCATCTATGCCACCAGCGCCGAAGGACCTCCAAACGACATTAGAGACAGATTGGAACTCTGTCTCCTGCAGCATGACGACATCACAGCTCCATTCAATGAAACGCGAACCAAGGATTCTCCTCTTGTCCAGCTCCCCGAGCCCCCGAACGTTCCAAGAGAGAACCTTCATTTAGAACATGGGAACGGTCCCTGAAGCCGAATCACATCGGAGACCTCTGCAATGCTCGCCTTTAGGGCCGAGCACGGCTGAGGCTCGACGAGTCGAGGCTGAGATCTCTGCCTACGCCTGTATCTCTTACCGGACCTCTTGTCGCCAGCCCCCTCCTCAGGGAGAGAGCCACCCTCCGCAGGGTAAACCATAAGTGAGGCAGCAGAATGGTGAGCGTCTCGATACTGATCAACCAAAACATCGGCCAAAACCGGTCGAGCACCAGCAGAAGACGAGGCTGAAAGGTGCGGGGAACCCCCATAAGATAACAGAAGGGCACTGACGTAGAGCGGCGGCTCCGGAGTGATATCTACAACCGTGCCCCAGGTCCCGGCAAGAGTATGTCCCAGCCCACTCGATATCGCTCGGGTCGAGCACGGCATTGGATCAGAGAGGCCCACCCAGGCAGAGAAAAACGGACTTGTCAGGGGTTCCGAGAAGCCCATACGGCCCGACAAGAAAGAGCTAAACGGGTTTGGATCCCCTATGGAGGGGGACGCAGTTGAATCTGCGTGATCAAGCAGGAGCCCAGGACCAGGAGCTAGAGAGACAGGCTCTGACGTGAGAGAGGGCACCAAATTTGCCACCTCAACATGCAAAGAGAAGTTTTGGGCGACAAGGCACACGACCCGAGGAGAGACCTCCAAAGGTCGCACCGAATCGTCCTCGTGCCTCAAACCATGCAACATGATCCGCGAAACCCTCACCGCCGGAGCAGAAGGCGAACCGGCGTCAGAAAGCATCGAAACCTCCGGCGTCGGTGCCGGTGGGGGCTCCGCGACCTACATCTCCATCCTGAAGCAGAAACGGCCAACATCCAAGGACGCGAAGAAGACGGAGTCACCGGGACCAGCCATAACCGCCTTGCTGCACTCCATCAGCACAACCGTGACATCCGGATCCGAACCCGGTGTCAGCCCATCCTCAAGCACCGCAAGCACCGTGCCCCACTGCCGGAGGGCCTGCCCCAACCGGAAAACCGAACGGGACAGGAAAGGAACACCACACACCTTGACCATGCAAACCTCCATGTTTGAAACCGCTCCATCCGCAAATCGGAGAGGTCGCCAAAAAACATCGTCTACCCCGCCATTCAAGAGCAGGCGTTCTCTCTGCACTGAAGAGAGGCCACGAACACAGCACCGACGATCATCCAGAGATACTACATCTCCCGAGAACCACGATCCAAAGAACCCAGTGAGATGGACCTTCAGAGCTTCCAAAGAAATGCAACTTCCCAGCGCGTAACCGATCACTGCACAGGTACCATCATCCTGCACACCAACCTGCATACCACCCGCAACCACCGCCGCATAGCTACGTTGCCCCCGGCGACCACCGATCGTAGCAGTCACCCTTTGCATGGGTTGTCTTTCGGAGCTACGCTCGATAACACATCTGCAACCACGTTCGGAAACAAACCTGCATGTGGCTCGACAGTGGCCCACTCCCCTGCAGGAAAAACATCTCGAAGGGACAGAGCAGAACGACGTAATGTGGCCCCTAACACCACAGCGGAAGCATCTTTTCCCCGGCTTCTTGTGGGAAACATGCACCCACTCAACATCACCTCCAGCAACCTGCACCGCGCCACATGTGCCACCCCGCAGCCCCCCTTCCTTCCTGCACTCAACCCTTTTCCTGCTCCCATCTTCAACACCCCAACCCTCAGCGAGCAACCCACTACAAACCCCCTCCGGGCCCCCTCGCTCCATGACGGCACGATGCCCCCCCTACTCCAAAGGACCCCTCGCCCCCTTGCCCTGAGCGACCCGACTCAGAGCCACCCCGCTGCAGCGAAGCTCCCCGTTGCGATGAGCTTCCCAACCTCGACGAACTCTCCAACTCCCCCTTGCTTCGAACTCTCCCCTCGCCGGTTAGGAGTTGAGTATGAGCAACATCGTACTCTGAGTCAAGGGAAGATAAGAAAACTCCAGTCATAGTGGCATTTCGATATGCATGTTGTTCCACGCTGGTAGTAATAGGCATGAAACTGTGGAGTCGTTCAAGCATGCCTCTCAGATGCGCGAAGTGGGCAAGGAGAGGTCGACCATTCTGTTTGGTCGAGAAAATGTCAAACTGAAGTTGGAGGATCTTACTTTCATTCTTCGCCTGGCCATAAGTAGCAGCCAATATATCCCACATGGCCTTTGCAGTTGGCTGATTGACAATATTTTTAGCAATCTCTGTGCTAAGTGTCCCAGAGAGCCAGATACGAGCATAAGCATCATCTTGCTTCCATGATGCATTTGCCCCAGTCTTGTCCGTCGGCTCTGAGTCTGTCAGAATATGCTCCTTGTTGTGACATTGCATTAGGTACGAAACTGCATGGACCATAACTCATAGTTGGTCCTGTTCATCTTTACGATAGGTGTCGGGCCCTTGAAGACTCCAGAAGAGGAGAATACATCACCCTTAATTTCTGACATTCTTCAATAGGCCAAGTCACGGAACAAGAGGGGAACAACTCAATAATAGGCTTGTCTACAGCATCATAATGGGGATGAGTTGTATCTGTAGACTCATACGCTCATCGCTAATGCTTTGTTCGCAATCTAAGGCCTCAAATCACGTGATCAATCAGATTATATCACGTATTTAGAATCAGTCCAGACCTTGATATGGCTGGAAAGAGGGCCGCCGGGCACTTACAAAGGCCTTGGAGCCTTACGCGAGCGCTGGAGCCCCTGTGGGAAGGGCAGCGGCACCAAAGGAGGGGCGGGCATCGCTGCAGTGACGCAGACAGCACCGCCGGCCTTGGAAGGCAGCGCGGAAGGGCGTCGGAGGGCCCGCTGGAGTGCTGGGAGGCGGCGCCGGGAGGTTGGCGGCGCTGGGCCCGAAGGTGCGGCGGCGCGCCGAGAGAGAGAGAGAGAGGGTAGGGGGCTGGCGGGTGAAGGGTTGGGGTTAGGGTTAGGGTACGAGAACCCCGGTCTAGGACTGTTGCTCTGATACCATGTTAGGATAAAAAATGAGACATTACTGAAGGGATCCCAGGGCTCTCTTATATAGGAGAAAAACCATGGGTTAATTACAAGAGAGATACACAAAAAAATCATGAAATATAAAATAGGTACTCAGATATAATTATCTCAACATTATCGATTATGTCTTGCATTAGGAACCATCAGTATAAACCATAAACGATGTTTTCTCCTTCACAGTTGTAAATCGCACCCTAAAAATGCCTCACAAATGGGCAATTATACCTCACCTTGTACCTACAAGGGTTCGCACAAGGAGAGAGGGTTGGTGGTGACGGCGGGTTTTGGGTATTAGGCTCCGGTCTAGGACCGTCGCTCTGATACCATGTGGAGAAGAGAAATGAATGAGATGTTTATTCCATAGTGCCCGGGTCTCTTATATAGAGAGAAAACCCTAGAGTACAAGAAGAAAATACATAAGGGTTACGGAACCCCAAGGGTTACGAACATAAATATAAATATAATAACTCTAACAATGGGAACGGCTATGACATGTGCCTACACATACGATCTTTTCCCTATATGATTGTGTAGACACCTTCAGATCGGTCTACAACCCAATCGAGTGCTAGCATGACCTCTTTGTCATCATGTCAGAAATTAAGGGTGACTCTTCCTCGTCTGGTGTCTTCACGGGCCCTACACCTATTGTAAAGATGGATGGAACCAATTATAAGTCATGGCCCATGCAGTTCATGATCATGATACAGTGCAATAACAATGAGCACATTCTGATGCAGTCAGAGCCGACTAACAAGATTGAGGTGAATGCTTCACGGAAGCAGGATGACGCGTACACGTGTATACGTCTATCTGATACTCTCACCACAGATATAACCAATGATATCTTGCATCAACCCATTACCAAGGAAATGTGGGATATTTTTGGCACAACTTATTGTCAGGAAAAGAATGAAATCGAGATACTGCGGGTACAATATGACATTTTCATAACTACACAGAATGGCCCTTCTCTGCATAGCTTCTACTCCTCGCTTCGGGGCATGGTCGAGAAGTTGCACAGATTCATGCCCATGATTACATCTACAGAGCAACATATGGCGTATGAAAATACCATAATGGTTGGAGTTTTTCTGGTGCCTCTTAATCTTGAGTACGATACAACACGCACCCAACCTCTCACAGGTATATCTATACCTCCGATGGAGGAGGCTTATAAAAGATTTAGCAAGATTGCGGTCTAATATCATTATCCCACATTGCCTTGGTAATGGAGGTACAATATGACATTTTCATATCCCACATTGCCTTGGTAATGTAGGTACAATATGACATTTTCATAACTACACAGAATGGCCCTTCTCTGCATAGCTTCTACTCCTCGCTTCGGGGCATGGTCGAGAAGTTGCACAGATTCATGCCCGTGATTACATCTACAGAGCAACATATGACGTACGAAAATACCATAATGGTTGGAGTTTTTCTGGCGCCTCTTAATCTTGAGTACGATACAACACGCACCCAACCTCTAACAGGTATATCTATACCACCGATGGAGGAGGCTTATAAAAGATTTAGCAAGATTGCGGTCTCATCTAATATCATTATCCTGACCTTCTCTGCGATAGCCACATCTCACGATAGAGGAGGTACATCTCAGTACAAAGGGCCTAGTATGTGTGGCAGAAGAGGTCGACATCAGAGTTGTCATGCACTTATCATTATCATCTTGGTCATCTAGAGGAGGCCTTGCTACTTGAAGCATGAGTACACAGCATGTGCTCGTGTGGTCGAGCAAGTTAAGCTTGTTGTAACTTCTACATCCACTATTGATCAAAATTAATATGATATTGTCTCAAATCTGAAGAAGATCATGACTCATGTTGCTAGTTGTATTAGTCTCTTGCAGGCTCTTCTAACGTCATTGCTACATTCAGATCCTCTTCTAGCACCTCAAGTATAGCCAATGCCCTTATCAGTTGTCCCAGGGCAGACATACAGAGCCGATCATGAATTCTGGTTCATCTCATCATTTGTGCAGAGACAACATGTTTTACAACGTACGGATCAGTACCTCCAGGAAAATCAATTGTCGTTGCATATGAGACTCATTTTGGGAGATATGTTTGACACCATCTATGTGTATATAGAAAGTGCTTTGTTGGGAGAAACATTTTTCATATCATAGAAGAGACCCTAGGGCTCTCTTATATAGGAGAAAAGCCATGGGTTAATTACATAAGAGAGATATACCAAAAATAGAAAACTAACATAATTATCCCAACAACTACCTTAATTATCTCAACAATCTCAACACTCCCCCTCAAGCTGGAGCATAGATATCTATCATGCTCAGCTTGGTACAACACTTCTGGAAAGGACCTCTAGTAAGTGCCTTGGTGAAGATATTATCTGTCTGATCTCCAGTAGAAACATGAGTGGTGGATATGAGACCTTTCTGAAACATGTCTCTAGTGTAATGGCAATCCACCTCTATATGTTTAGTTCGTTCATGGAAAGCAGGATTATTGGCAATAAACAGAGCTGCTTGATTACCACATAACAACTGCATAGGAAGAGGAACCTCAACAGCAAAGTCTGTCAATATGGATCTAACCCACATCATCTACGCACTTCCCTATGCCATGGCCCTGTATTCAGATTCTGCACTGGATCTTGCAACCACTGTCTGCTTCTTGCTTTTCCATGAAACGAGGGAGTTGCCTACAAAAATAGCAAAGCCAGAAGTAGACTTCCTGTCTTTGGGGCACCCTGCATAATCTGCATCTGCACATGCAGTCACCTCAAGGGATGTATCCCTGCTGAAGATAAGACCAGTACCAGGTGAGTTCTTCAGATACCTCAAAATCATCTGAACCGCATGCATATGCACCTTCCTGGGTTGCTCCATGAACTGGCTAACTTTGCACACTGCAAAGCAAATATCTGGTCTGGTGATGGTGGCATATAAGAGCTTCCCAACAAGATCTCTATATCTCCTGCTGTCAACCTCTTCAGTGTCATCATCATACAATCTCATACCTGGATCCATAGGAGTAGTAGCAGGTTTGCATTTTGTCATACCTGTCTCAGAAAGCATATCCATCACAAACTTTCTCTGGGTCATCACAAGACCACGCTAATTCCTTGCAAACTCCAGTCCAAGAAAGTATCGAAGAGTACCAAGATCCTTGGTCACAAACTGCGTACCAAGGAATTCCTTGGCAGTCTAAATGCCCTGCTCATCATACCCTGTGACAATGATACCATCTACATAGACAAGAATAGCAATGGTACCTCTCTGTGTCTTCTGGACAAAAAGTGAATGATCTGCAGTAGACCGTACAAACCCCTGTTGCTCTATTAGCTCTGATAGCTTCTGGTACCAAGCTCTGGGGCTCTGCTTAAGGCCATAAATCGCCTTATGCAGCCTGCATACCTTCTGGGACTCCCCCTCAGTAGCAAACCCTGGTGGTTGCTGCATATAAACTTCCTCCTGTAGATCCCCATATAGGAATGCACTCTTCACATCAAGCTGATAAAGAGGCCAATCCTTGGAAGCTGCAACTGACAGAAGGATACGAAGCGTTGAGTGTCAGGCTACTGGGGAAAAGGTATCCTGGTAGTCCACCCCATAGGTTTCGGTGAACCCACGTACCACAAGTCTCGCCTTGTAGCGATCCACATTGCCATCTGCTTTGTGCTTGACTGTAAATACCCACTTGCAGACGACTACGAAGGCACCCAAAGGAGCAAGCACAAGACTCCATGTACCCCGCGACTGCAAGGCTGCCATCTCTTCTTCCATGGCCATACGCCACCTATTGTCCTGTAACGCCTCCTGATATGTTCGTGGGACAGTAACTGCAGATAGTCCCATAACAAAGCGGTTGTACTCTTCTGAAAGATGATCCAAACTAACATGTGTAGCAAGAGGGTAAGTAGCACACTGACGACGAGGCTTCCTCAAAGCAATGGGAACCTCCAGGTCATCATCCACAATGTTCTGTATAATTGTCTCAGCATGTGATCCATCCAAAAGACCATCAGATGAAATAATATGTTCATGACATACCTAAGGCGTGTTGGATGATGTAGAGGGCGTATGAGCAGCGGGATGAGTAGAAGACCTACGAGTGTAAACACGTGGCAAGAATTGAGGTGGAGGTGGAGGTGGAGGTGGAGGTGGAGATGGAGATGGAGATGGAGATGGAGGTGGAGAGATTTGTGGTGGAGTAGGCAGAGTTGGAGGAGAAGGAGGTGGTGGAGGAACAACCACATCTTCTTCAGAACTACCATTGGACAATCTGTCACATGTAGGAGAAAATACATAATAGACTCAAAAAATGTGACATCAGCACTCACATAATATCTCCGTCCTACAGGATCAAAACAACGATACCCTTTTTGGGTACGAGAATATCCAACAAAAACACATTTGACCGCTCTGGGTGAGAGCTTGTCACGACCAAGAGCAAAATTATGGATAAAGGCGACGCAACCAAAAACTCTAGGAGTGAGAGAAAATAGGTCCTTCTCGGGAAACGCAATCAAGAAGGGAACCTTTTCTCCTAGCATGGTGGAAGGCATCCTGTTTACTAAGTAACAGGCTGTAAGAACAACATCTCCCCAGAAAGAATGGGGAGCTCGACTCTGAATCAAAAGCGCCCGTGTGACGTCTAGAAGGTGACGGTGTTTGCGTTCAGCTACACCATTCTGCTGTGACGTATGAACACAAGAGGTCTGATGAATAATACAAATAGATCTGAGAAATGCAGATAATTGTAAGGTAGAGAATTCCAAGGCATTATCCGTACGAATAATTTTAACATTAGCGGAGAAAATGTTTTTGACCTCAATAAGGAAAGACTTGATTAGAGCACCAGCTTCAGACTTATGTTTTAACAAAAACACCCAAGATAGTCTAGAGTAATCATCAGCAGCAACCAAATAAAAACGATGTCCTTGATGATCAAGAACACGACTAGGACCCCAAATATCAGAATGAAATAACTCAAATAACTGACTAGTGTCACGACTTTGACGAGACGGAAATGAAGAGCGATGGTGCTTTCCAAGCCGACAGGCTTCACAATCCAAGGTAGTACGAGTAGATAATTAAGGTAGAACATGACACATCTTCTTAAGAGGAAGATGTCCAAAGCGTAGATGCCACATGAACGGTGAAACAGATCCAAAAGGAATAGTAGCGATCCTAGCATGAGATGGTATGGTAAGCTTGTACAATCCTCACTGCTCACGACCACCACATCCAATCACCCTGCCCGTTAGTATGTCCTGAAACACAAGGGAAGATGGATCAAATATGGCACGACAATGTAAATCTTTTGTAATTTGACTAATAGACAAAAGATTCATCTGAAAGGCTGGAGCATGTAAAACGTTCTGCAAATGAAAAGAAGGAGCTAGAACAATCTCCCCCTGACCAACAATAGGTAGTCGAACTCCATTAGCAATCACCACGAATCGACCAGAGGCAATCGGGCTGTAGGAAGTAAACTGTGCTCGATCTCCACACATATGATGAGATGCTCCCGAATCCACAATCCAATCAGTCAAATCAGAGCTGCTACAACTAGTAAGAGCATAAGTAGTACCTGTTAGAAAATCGGAAGCGGAAGCATAAACATGGAAAAGATAAATAACAAGAACAGAAAGAACATGCGGGATTTACGTGGAACCCTACTCCGTGAGGAATGGGATGAAACCACGGGAGAAGCCCTCAAAGGGGCAGATATTCTATTGAACTTTCTCAATGGATACAGGAGATCTGGGGCTCCTTATATAGCCTCTCCAGAGCCTCCAAGTCCCACCACTGGACGATGTGGGACTAAACTCAGTGGTGGGTAAATGGACCCTGGAGGGATCCATTTACCCACCTGTTACATAAGTGACGCATGCCCCAAATACTCTAACACTCCCCCTCAAGCTGGAGCATGCAATGCTCAGCTTGGACAAACAGAAAGAAACTCAACTCACAATACATGACACTACAGACAATATCAACCCAACGCGCACAACTGTTGCAGTCGAGGACGTTGCTTCTCATGGCGTGCATGTGAGGAGGATAAACTGGCTGGAGTGTGAAACAGGATCTCTCCCATCTGGCTCAGAGAATGGTACTCTTCTTCTGGAGTCCCTATGATACCACATGAAAACCCTTGCCCTTAATGGCATAGGGAATAGTCCTCTGCTCTGGAGTCCCTATGGCTCACATGAAAGCTCTGGCCGACCAACAAGAAGAATGATGGGGACCGTGAAACAAATGATGGCAACTTATGCTCATCTGACAATGACCGCATACTCGTGCGTGTCTGAAAACTGGACTCGGAATCAATCGTCGAGTCTGAAACCGAACCGTGCATAGATGGGAGGAGGGATGATCTTCTGCCTGGAGCGAGTATACTCGCCTCTGCCTTGAATCGTCTGGAGAATCTGGATAGCGGCGGCGGCATGGCAGGGGATCGAGGCCGTCTTGAGGCTGGATCTGGAGATACGGGACTGGCGCCGTGATCGGGAAGTAGAACAAGGCCTGGCACCGCCGCTGCTTGGTTGATACGCGAGGA
This sequence comes from Ottelia alismoides, assembly GCA_037367405.1. Lineage (NCBI taxonomy): Eukaryota > Viridiplantae > Streptophyta > Magnoliopsida > Alismatales > Hydrocharitaceae > Ottelia > Ottelia alismoides. The sequence continues at coordinate 249,561 of JAZKJV010001413.1, read as the reverse complement.
TTAGGGTTTCACTAAGAAACCTGGAACGTCTTGAACAAACTTCACCCTTTGAATATGATAAAAATAATGACAGAAATCCCACTTTGAATCTGATAATTGATTCTCGAAAAAAATAATGAACATAACAAAAATCCCCGAGAAACGAACCCGCTCTGATACCATGTTAGAAAATCGGAAGCAGAAGCATAAACATGGAAAAGAAAATAACAAGAACAGAAAGAACATGCGGGATTTACGTGGAACCCTACTCCGTAAGGAGCGGGATGAAACCACGGGAGAAGCCCTCAAAGGGGCAGATATTCTATTGAACTTTCTCAATTGATACAGGAGGTCTGGGGCTCCTTATACAGCCTCTCCAAAGCCTCCAAGTCCCACCACTGGACGATGTGGGACTAAACTCAGTGGTGGGGTAACTGGACCCTGGAGGGATCCATTTACCCACCTATTACATAAGTGACGCATGCCCCAAATACTCTAACAGTACCTGAGGTTGAGGAGCTAGACGAGGCTTTGGCAGTAGCCGCAGCATCGAAGGAAGTCGCAGCCGGAATAATGGGAGCGGACATTATCTCGCGAAGTTTAGAAACAATATCATCCAAGCGAGCATCCTGGGATGGAGCCAAGGTAGGTTCTGTCTGTTCAGCAACCCTTGCAGAGGCTGGATATCCATGCTTCTGAAAGCATGTCTCCTCAGAGTGACCAGGACGATGGCAATAAGAACACGGGCCACGCTGACGGCCACCACCACGATCACGAAGACCACGTCCTCGAAACTGGGAAGATCCTCCCCTTCTACGTGAGACGGCCATAGCGGAAGGATTCACAGCGACAGTAGTGGGAGTAGTGGTAATCCGACTGAGTCGCTTGTATACTTCCATAGGGGGTATCGTCTCTCCAGTTAGAAGCTGTGTACGTGTTGCATCATATTCGGAATCAAGAGATGATAGGAACACCCCTGTCATAGTGGCGTTCCGATACTGTTGTTGCTGCTCGGTGCTGGCAGTGATAGGCATGAAGCTGTGTAGACGTTCAAACATGCCGCGAAGATGAGAAAAATGCACATGAAGCGGGCGACCATTCTGTTTGGTCGAGAAAATGTCAAACTGTAACTGAAGAATCTTGCTCTCATTCTTGGCTTGCCCATATGTGGCTGCTAAAATATCCCACATAGCCTTTGCGGTGGGTTGGTTGACAATATCATTGGCAATCTCCGTGGTGAGCGTCCTGGAGAGCCAAATACGAGCATAAGCATCATCTTGCTTCCACGAAGCATTGACCCCAGTTTTGTTCGCCGGTTCAGATTCGGTGATAATGTGTTCTTTGTTGTGGCATTGCATAAGAGTGCGAAACTGCATGGACCATAGTTCATAATTGGTCCCATCCATCTTGACTATTGGTGCAGGTCCTTTGAATGCACCAGAAGAAGAGAACACATCACTTTTAATTTCGGACATTGTATCAATGAAATGAACCTCGGACAACTGACGAGTAGATCAACCGAATAATGTCTATACAAGCATGAAGAGGATTGGTTGTATATGTAGACTTATACAACCATTCCTATGCAGTTTATTAAGGTCTAGTGGCGTTTAGATGTGATATGGAAGACCAAAAACACCACCGACAACCAAAATCAGACCAATAGATTGCAAAACAGGGGCTGGAATACAAGTTTCAGATCACGGGAAGTCAACCGGAGCGCACTCGGCACTTGCTGGACACCCCAGCCGAGCACAGGAGGGCGGGGGGGCTTTTGCAGCACCTCGGGATGGCAGGGGTCGGCCCAGGCGGTGGCGCAGGAGGCTGGAGGGGCCCTGGCAGCGGCGCAGGTGGCTGGGGAAAACCCCGGCAGCGGCGCAGAAGAGCTGGACCGCCTTAGGGCAGCAGCGATCGGCGGGGGAGGGCCCTAGCTAGGCTGCGGCGGCGCCGAGAGGAGGCAGGGGGGAGGGGGGTTAGGGTTTTGGGTGGGATACGGGAACCCCGATCTAGGACTGTTGCTCTGATACCATGTTGGGAGAAACGTTTTTCATATCATAGAAGAGACCCTAGGGCTCTCTTATATAGGAGAAAAGCCCTGGGTTAATTACATAAGAGAGACATACCAAAAATAGAAAACTAACATAATTATCTCAACAACTGCCATAATTATCTCAACAATCTCAACATGCTTCATGCACCTAATTTTTTTATGAATTTATTATCTATTAATTAGATCACTAAGGATTTGCATTATTATGTCATATTTGATTTCTCCTCTTGTGTTTCAGGACATACTCATGGGCAGGGTGATTGGATGTGATCGTGAGCAAGGGGGTCTTTACAGACTGATCCAGTCTCCATATGTTGGTCCTTTCATTCCTACTAGATCAGTCTCTCTGTATATGTGGCCACTTTGATTTGGCCACCTTCCTCTGCAGAAGTTGTGTTATGTCCTCTCATAGATCCCTTCTCAACCTACTTTTCAATGTGAGGCTTGCCAACTTGGGAAGCATCATCAATATAGTTTTTTTGATCGTCAGATTCATAGTAGCGATATTTTATTTGAACATGTCCATTTTGACATTTGGGATCCCAGTCGTGTCCTAACCATCATAGGCATAGGTTCTATTTTATAGCAGTCGATGATTTTTTAAGACTGTCATGTTTTTTTCTTTTGAAAAACAAGTCTGATGTTGTGTCTGTTATTCAAGTTTTATTCGTGAATTAAAGAATATTTTTCTGCTAGTGTTAAGTATTTTCGCTCTGACAATGCCTTGAAGTTCTGAACTTTATAGCTCTATCAATTCTTCAGGTACCTTGGCATTGTATACCGGACATCTTATGCATATACTTTCAAGCAGAACGGTGTTGGTGAACACAAACACAGTCATCTTCTTGATGTGATCAGGACCTTTTTTATTCAGAGTTGTGCTCCCCACTCTTTTTGGGGTGATGTAATTCTTATTGCTTGCTATTTGATCAACCAGATGCCATCCTCTATAATAGGAGAGAAGGTTCCTTTTTAGATTGCATGTCTCGATAAGGATCTTTTCTCTCTAGATCTTCTCTCTAACACCTCGTGTTTTTGGCTCAGTGGCTTTCGCTCAACGTCTGACTCGCATCCATAACAAGCTCCACCTTAGAATTGTCAAAAGTGTTTTTGTGGGCTACTCATGGACCCAAAAAGGATACTGATACCTTGATCATGTTAGACAGAAGTACTTCGTTAGTGTTGATGTCACCTTCTTTGAGTTGGTTATGTATTTTTCTCTACAAGTGGCAGGTTGATCCCGTCAGACTTTGGAGAAGAGGTTTACATACCTCCTACGCCGCCGCCAAATCTATGCCACCACTGCCACCTCCACCTCCTATTGTGGTGCATGCTCCTTTGGCTCAGTTTTTACCTCATTTTTACATCCACATTCCACCTTTTGTACCCCCTACTCGTGTACCTTCCCCATCATCCAGTTTTCCAAGTATGTTTTGAGCACTTAATTTTCACTGATGGCACTAATGATTTATCTATACAGCATACTACTTTACATAGAAAGCATGTGACTCTTCTACTTTACAGGATGCAAATGCATAGTGGACTTTGATCTGCCCATTTCTCTCTGAAAATGGAGCCGTACATGTGATGTGTATCCTCTAACTGTCCATGTTTCTTTCAGACATCTTTCAGTGGACTTCAAGAGGTTTGTTGGGGGTCTCTCAGCTATAGAGATCCCACTAATATATCAAGAGTCTATGTTAGACAGTCGATGACATCTTGCTATGGAGGAAGAGATGCTCCAGTCGTGTGGCATGTAAAGCTTGGTTACTGCTCCTACAAGGGCATCCATGGTTGGCTACAAATAGGTGTTTACAGTGAAGCATTGTACATATTGCAGCATTGATCGTTACAAGGCCAAGTTTATGTCTCGTGGGTTCACTCAGACTCATGCAATGGACTATCAGGACATGTTCTCTCATGTGGCCAGTCATTCTATACTTCATATCCTTCTCTCTGTTACAGTAGTACGAAACTAGTTCATGTCCCAGCTCAATGTGAAGAATGCCTTTATATATGGAGTATAGGAGAAAGAATGCATGCAGCAGCCACATGGGTTTGCAGCAGAGGGAGAACGTCAGAAGTTTTGCGGGCTTCATAAGTCTATCTATGGTCGTAAGCAGAGTCCCAAAGATTGGTTCTAGAAGCTCTCAGATTTGTAGAGCAGTAGGACTTCACGAGATCAACTGTAGATCATTCACTGTTTGTTCACAAGACTCAGAGAGGTGGTGTTATCATTCTATTCTATGTTGATCATATTATTATTACATGAGATGATGTACATGATATTTGTTGAGATGTTTGTATCTCTTTATATTTATTTTTTATTTCTATTTTCTTCGTGTACCTCATATGTAATTAACTCAGGGATTTTCTCCTATATAAGAGAGCCCTAGGGTCTCTTCAATGATATGCAATTATATTTCCACAACATGGTATCGGAGCAATGGTCCTAGATCGGGGTTACCGTATCTCATCAAAAACCCGAACCCTATCCGCCGCCCACCCCCTCTCCCTTGCCGGTTGCCATTGTGGGCCTCCTCCCTCCCCTGCTGGCAACCGCCAGCAGCCCCGTCGGCCATCGCTAGCTGCCCAGCCTACTGCCGCCAACTGCCCCAGAGGTCGTAGCCTACCCAACAGGCTGTTGCCAGCCCTACGGGCTATCGCATGTCGCCTCCTATAGGCCATCGCCTGCAGTCTGCCGTCGGCTGTTGCCTTTGCGGGTTGCGGGCTACCGCCTCACCTCCATTAGGTCGCAGTCCGGTCACTACTAAGGTCGGATACGGTCTGATTTAGACTGGGTACCGTGATTTCGGACATACAAATCATGTTTTCAGGTCCTAGACTACAACAAGGATTGAAGAGTGTTGGGAAAATAAGAAAACTTGTTTATTCCATCAGCCCTAGGCTCTCTTATATAGGAGAGTAGCCTATGGGTAAACTACAAAAAGAGTCCAATGGGAAAGTAAAATAACAATAAAGATACATAAGTGAATAATATATATCTACACTCCCCCTCAAGATGGAGCATAGATATCAATCATGCTCAGCTTGGACGAGCACTTCTGGAACGGCCCTCGAAGTAATGCCTTGGTAAAAATGTATGAATTTTGATCCTCTGAGCTAACATGGGATGTAGCAATAAATCCCTTCTGAATCATATCACGTATAAAGTGGCAGTCAACTTCAATGTGCTTGGTTCGTTCATGGAATGTTGGGTTATTTGCAATGAATAAGGCCGCCTGATTGTCACATTCCAAAGCCATAGGGAGTGGGACTTCTATATGTAAATCTGTAAGCACAGCCTTTACCCACATCATTTCTGTACTGACCTGGGCCATAGCCCTATATTCAGATTCAGCTCTGGACCTTGCCACAACAGTTTGTTCCTTGCTCCTCCATGAGACTAGAGAGTCTCCAACATACACAGCAAACCCAGAGGTGGACTTCCTGTCCTTGGGACACCCTGCGTAATTTGCATCTGCACAGGCTGAGATAGTAATCACCTTGCCTTTCTTAAACAGCAAACCCGCACCTGGAGATGTCTTGAGGTACCTGAGTATCATAAGTATGGCATCCATGTGTACCTAACGTGGTTGGTCCATGAACTGGCTCACTCGACTCGCAGCAAAGGATATATTGGGTTGTAACATAAAGAAGTTTGCCCACCAGTTCTCTGTATCTTCTCCTATCTACCTCATATGTGTCACCATCATATAATTTCATACTAGGATCCATAGGTGTAGTAGCAGGTCGGCAACCAAGCATTCCTGTTTCACTCAACAGGTCAGTGACATATTTCCTCTGAGACATTACCAACCCATAAGGATTTCTGGCAAACTCCAGTCCCACAAAATATCTAAGAACTCCAAGGTCTTAGGTAACAAATTCACGACCCAGCATTTCTTTCGCCCCCTTTATTCCATGTTCATCATCACCTGAAATCAGAATGTCGTCTACATATACCATAATTGCAATAATGCCTCTGGAAGTCCTTTGTACAAACAAGAAATGATCAGCGTTAGAACGTTTGTGCCCCTGTCTCTTAAACAGGTCTGAGAGCTTCTGGAACCAAGCTCTAGGGTTATGCTTAAGGTCATAGATAGCCTTATGAAGTCTGCACACCTTAGGACACTCCCCCTCGACAGCAAAACCAAGTGGTTGTTGCATGTAGACTTCCTCCTGTAAGTCACCATATAAGAACGCATTCTTCACATTCAACTAGTATAGCGGCCAATCACGAGTGACTGCAACAGAAAGAAGGATCCGTAGAGTAGAATGGCGGGCGACCGGCAAGAATGTATCAAGATAGTCCACCCCATATGTCTGTGTAAAGCCACGAGCAACAAGGCGGACCTTGTATCTGTCAATACTGCCATCTGCATTCTGCTTGACTGTAAATGCCCACTTGCAGCTCACTGGAGACACATCAGCAGGTGCAGGAACCAGACTCCAGGTACCTCTAGACTGAAGAGCTGCCATTTCTTCCTCCATGGCTAAACGTCATATACTATCCTTCAGCGCGTCTTGTTAATTCCGTGGAAAAGCCACTGCTGACAATGCAACAACGAAGTTCCTGAAATCTCCAGTTAATCGATCAAATGACACAGAAGATGATATAGGATATGATGCGCAGCTCCGCTTTGGCTTTCGTAGGGCAATAGGAACATCTAAATCATCCTCGTATGGCCTCTGTAACACATCCTGCTCAGGAAAATCATCAGATCCATCAATAGTAATATCTTCAGAACATACCTCAGGCGAGCTAGATGATGAGCGATGACCATGAGCTGAAGCAGGCCTGCGGGTATAGTGAAATAGTAATGGTGAAACAGGTATAATGATAAGAGGTGTAGAAGATGGTAACGGTTCTGGTGATGATGGTGGTGGTGGTGGCATGTATATAGCATCAGTATTATCAGGGGATATCAACTGATCACCTGAAGCTGAGAAATACATACAGATTCAAAAAATGTAACATCAGCACTGACAAGGTATCGCCTGCGCAATGGATCGTAACACTTGTACCCCTTCTGAGTTCTGGATTACCCGACGAAGACACGCTTGATAGCCCTAGGAGAGAGCTTGTCAGTCCCAGGAGACAATTGGTGGACAAAGGCGACCGAACCGAACACACGAGGAGTAAGGGAGAACAATTCTTTGTCAGGGAAAATAAGAGAAAGGAATCTTCTCCCCTAGAACAGATGACGCCATACGATTGATAAGGTAACATGCTGTAAGAACAGCATCACCCCAGAAAGAGTGAGGAGCATGACTCTGTATAAGTAGCGACCTGGTTACATCAAGCAAATGGCGATGTTTCCTTTCAGCAACCCCATTCTGTTGGGAGGTATAGGCACAGGATGTCTGATGGATGATCCCTTGGGATGAGAAATAGCTGGATAGGGTATGAGTACAAAATTCCAAGGCATTGTCACTTCTCACAATTTTAACAGATGCAGAAAAAACATTACGAACTTCATTAAGGAAATTGATGATAATATACCCTGCTTCAGATTTATTCTTTAACAGAAATGCCCATGACACACGAGAGAAATCATCCACAATAACTATATAAAACCTGTGTCCCTGATGATCAGGAACACTACTAGGACCCCAGATATCGACATGAAACAACTCAAACTTGGAGGTACTACTCCGACACTGACGACCGGGAAAGGTAGACCGATGATGCTTTCCCAACTGACAAGCCTCACATTGAATAGACATGTGAGGCGAAACCTAAGGTAACACACGACGCGGTTTCTGAAGCGGTAGATGTCCAAAACGCAGGTGCCATAGTAATGGAGAGATGGGTCTAGCAGGTAGGGATGAGGTTCCAGCAAAAGGAGTCCGACTGAGGCGATAGAGACCGCCTTGCTAATAGCCACGCCCAATCACGTTGCCCGTAAGGATGTCCTGAAAAACAAGAGAAGATAGATCAAAAATCGCCCGACACTGTAAATCCTTTGTAATTTGACTAATGGACAACAAAATCATCGAAAAATCATGTGCATGTAACACATTCTTGAGATGCATAGATGGCGTCAGTCTAATATCCCCCTGACCAGTAATCGGGGAATGTGTTCCATTAGCAATAACCACTGTATGACCTGGAGAGATCTGTTTGTACCCTGTAAGTAGACTTTGATCACCACATAGATGATGTGTGGCACCAGAGTCCATAATCCATGCTAAAGTATCTGATCCACTACTGCTAGTAAATGCATATGTGCTACCTGATGCACTGGTGGACGCAGAGGCAGATGCAGCATCAGAGTGGCTCTCAGGAGTAGGTGTTGAAGCAACTGGGCCAGATGGAGGAATGATGCCCCTTAGACGGGCTACAAGATCATCAAAGCGTTGATCCATAGAAGAAGCAGATGGGGGCTCAATCTGTTCAGCAACTCGTGCAGAAGCAGGAAACCCATGCTTAGAGTAGCATGTGTCTTCGGTATGTCCGGTGCGATGGCAAAAGGTACACGTTGGCCGAACACGGCCTCCTCTGCCACGAGGTCCACGACCGTGAACCTGATGATGGTGACCTCCACGACCTCGATTGGCTGCCATACCTGAGACGGTCTGATTCGTAGTCGAAGAAGGAACAGTGATACGACTCAATCTGTGAAAAGCTTCCTTCATAGGAGGAATAGTGGAATCCGCCATGATCTGGGAACGTGTTGCCTCATACTCAGGATCAAGGGCAGCGAGAAACTCCTACCATAGTAGCATTCCGGTAGGTCTTCTGTTGCTCTGGAGTGGCTGTCAGGGGCATGAAGCTATAAGGCTTCTCAAATATTCCTCGTAGAGATGTGTACAGTGAGTGCAGAGGTCGTCCATTCTGCTTAACAGTAAATATGTCATGCTGGAGTTGCAGTATCTTCGTCTCATTCTTTTCCTGAGAATATATAGCAGCCAAAACATCCCACACAGCTTTGGCAGTGTGCTGGTGAAGAATATCATTGGCAATTTCAATTGCCAGAGTTCCAGATAGCCAAACTTTGGCATATGCATCATCCACCTCCCATGAGGCATTGGCCCCAGTCTTCTCAGCAGGCTCTTCTTCAGTAAGAGTATGTTTCTTATCGGTTGACTTCATCATACGCATGAACTGCATTGCCCACAGTTCATAGTTAGAACAATCCATCTTCACGATCGGCGTTGGACCTCTGAAGGCGCCTATGGATAAAATATCTACCTTGCTTTCTGACATATTGAGGATTGGGGTGGTAGACTGAAGACATGAACGGGATTGGTTGGATGTGTAGACTCAAACAACCAACCCCATTAATTGGAAGTGCGCGCAAACCAAGTTCTGAGCACACGCACACGCTAGACCTAGTGTTGCACGTGCACTAAGGTTGAAGTCTTTACACGCACAGTTGTACGTAGGAAGATCTCACGCAGGAAAGAAGATGCGCACTGGAACGCACGAGGTCTCGCGCAGAGTCTCTACGAGCAAGCACGCAGATCGCGCGCAGAACCCGCGCAGGAGGAGCACGCGCTTGCGTGCAGCACGTACAACGATCACGTGCTTGTGTGCAGCACGTACAGCGCGGGGCCGCTCAGTAGCGCACGATCGCACGCTAGGCAAGATCGCTCAGCAGCGCGCAAGGCGATGAAGGCCGTGAGCGATCAGCACATGCTCACGCGTACGGCGTGCGAGGCGAGGGAGACCGAGATCGGAGGCGCTAGATCGGAGGCGCGGGAGAGGCTCGAAGGTGGGGGGCTAGGGTTAGGGTCTTGGTTCAAGAACACTGGTCTAGGACCGTCACTCTGATACCATGTTGGGAAAATAAGAAAACTTGTTTATTCCATCAGCCCTAGGCTCTCTTATATAGGAGAGTAGCCTATGGGTAAACTACATAAAGAGTCCAACGGGAAAGTAAAATAACAATAAAGATACATAAGTGAATAATACATATCTACAAAGAGGATGGTTGTATGAGTCTACACGTACAACCACTCTTCCATATGATTGTGTAGACTCGCTCAGGGTAGTTTATTCCCGAGTTTATTCCGAATTGTTGACATAGTTCTTATCATGTCAGAGAATAAGGGTGACATTTTTCATCGTTCGATGCCTTCGAGGGCCTGGCTACCATCGTAAAGATGGATGGGACCAACTACGAGTTGTGGTCCATGCAGTTTCACACCCTTATGCAGTGCCACAACAAGGAGCACATTTTGACTGATCATGAGCCGACAGAGAACATTGGGACTAATGCTTCTTACTTTCTAAGGAGCAAGATGATGCCTATGCACGGATTGGCTCTCTGAGATGCTCACCAGGAAGATTGACAACGACATCGTCAGTCAACTCATAGCCAAGGCTATGCGGGACATCTTAACTGACACATATGGGCAAGCTAAGAATGAGAGAAAGATCATCTTGTTGCAGTATGACATATTTTCGACCACGCAGAATGGTCGGCCTCTTCATGCCCACTCCTCGTATCTTCGAGGCATGTTTGAGCGACTCCATAGCTTTATGCCCGTTACTACCAACACTGAGCAGCAGTAGACATACAGGAATGTCACAATGACATGGGTCTTTCTATCATCCCCTAACTCCAAGGTTTGAAAAAACAAAAAACAGAACGAGGTGTTTTCCTTGGAAGCGAGGCGAGGTGTAGCCTCGAGGCGGTCGAGACGTAAGACTCAGTTTGTATAGGAAATAATTACAAAATGTATAATAAATATATTTATTGGTGAAATAATCTAATCCGACAAACATATAATATATAACAATGTAATATATGATGATATTATAAAAATAAGAACATGAAAAAAAGGATATGTCAATGCCATAACCTTTCTACTAAATTTCTATCCAGTCAAAAGGAAATCATTGGCTATAACTATCACTAAAATATTTATCAAAAAGGGATTGGATATAGTTGTCATAGTAAGAGTTCATTGAAATAATTGGGCATGTTAATGGTAAATATGAATAAGAAAGAAGTCAAATTTAAGCATTCATCTTACATAAATATATACTCAACAACTAAGCATTTATAAGCATATGAAAATACCAATAGGACTAATTATTTTCTTTAAAAATGCTTGAAAAATCCCTAACGTCCCACCTTGCACCTCGCCCTGCGTCGATCGCCTCAGGCATCCGAGGCGCACGCCTCAGCCAGGGGGTTCGAGGCTGTTGCCTTGAGGCATTTTTCCTCTGCCCCGTTTCGTCTAGAGCGCCTTTGTGCCTCGAGGTGCATTTTTTCAAACCATGCTTGACTCTGAGGACGATGCAGCACGTACTCAACTGCTTACTGGAGAGACGATACCACCAATGGAGGAGGTCTACAAGAGACTGAGCAGAATCACTACTTCGTCTACTACCACGACCCCAAACTCCCTCTGCCATGGCAGCTTCTCGTGGCAGAGGGGGTACTTCACAGTTTCATGGACGAGGCTCCCGTGGACGAGGAGGAGGACGTCTGTGTGGCCTATGCTCTCACTGCCACTGTCCAGGTCATTCGAAGGAGACGTGCTATGTGAAGCATGGATATTATGTGCCTGCCGTGTAGCTGAGTAGACAGAGACTACTCCGGCTCCTCAGGATGAGAGGTTTGACGATATTGTGTCTAGATTGAGAGAGATGATGACTACACCATCCACTACAGCTATAGGATCTTCACACGTTGCAGCTGTTGCCAGAGCCTCTACGAGTTCGTTAGGCATTACTTATGCTCTTACCAATTGTAGCAGTTCGGATTTGACTGATTGAATCATGGAATCCAGAGCATCTTATCATATATGTGGAGATCGAGATCAGTTTACTTCTTACAGATCTATCCCTCCTGGTAGATCAATGGTGATTGCAAATGGGATTCATCTACTCATAGTTGGTCAGGACGAGATTATCTTAGGCCCCTTGATGCGCATGCAGAATGTCTTACATGCTACAGCATTTTATATGAATCTTTTGTCTATCAGCCATATTACAAAAGATTTACATTGCCGTGTCATATTTGACCCATCTTCTCTTGTGTTTCAAGACATACACACGGGCAGGGTGATTGGATATGGCTGTGAGCAGATAGGACTTTATAGACTAGTCCAACCTCCGTCTACTACTGTTGTTGCCATTCCTTCTGGATCAGTTTCTCCTTTCATGCGGCATCTTCGCTTCGGACACCTTCCTCTGCATAAATTGTGTCATGTTCTCCCTCAGATCTCTACTCATACTATCTTGGAGTGTGAGGCATGTCAGCTTGGAAAACACCATAAACACCATCGTTCTTCTTTTCCGAGTCGCCGTAGTCGTCACAGTAGTCAGTCATTTGAGTTATTTCATTTTGACATCTTAGGTCCTAGTCGTGTTCCTGATCATCAGGGACATCGGTTATATATGGTTGTTATGGATGATTTCTCTATATTACCTTGGGTTTTCATGTTAAAGAATAAGTCTGAAGTTGGTCATGTCATTAAATCGTTTCTTATTGAAATTAAGAATATTTTTCTGCTACTGTAAAGTTTATTCGCACTGATAATGCCTTGGAGTTTTCCTCTTTACATATGTCTAACTTTCTCAGATCTCTTGGTATTGTTCATCAGACTTCTTGTACTTACACTTCGCAGCAAAATGGTGATGTTGAATGCAAATACCGTCATCTTCTTGATGTCACAAGAACTCTTTTGATTCAGAGTCGAGCTCCCCATTCATTATGGGGTGATGTGATGCTCATTGCTTGTTACTTGGTGAACCGCATGGCTTCCACTGTCCTTGGAGAAAAGATTATTTTTTTTGATTGTGTTTCCCGAGAAGGACCTATTCTCCCTTACTCCCAAGGTCTTTGGGTCTGTGGCATTTATCCACAATTTTACTCATGGTCGTGACAAGCTCTCTCCAAGAGCTGTCAAATGTGTGTTCATTGGTTATTCTCATACCCAAAAATATATAGATGTTTTGATCTTGTAGGGAGAAAGTATTATGTGAGTACTGTCACAGTTTTTAGTCTATTATGTACTTTTCTCTTACAGGGGGACATGTTGTCTGACTCTAGCGAGGATGTCTTTATTCCACCACCTTTGTTATCTCCACCAACAACACCCCATGCTGAGTCTTTAGTCATCTCCACCTCCGCCTACCTGACACAGCTCCTGCACGGTTTTACATTTACATGTCCTCTACTCACCCCACTGCTCATGTGCCTTCCCCGTCATCCAGCACGCCTCAGGTATGTACTGAACACATTGTTTCTACTGATGGCACTGGTGATATGCTTCATGCTTGTACCACAAGATACTTTACATGAGGAGTTGATACTAGAGAACAGAGAGGATGATGATCTTGATATACCTATTGCCTTGTGTAAGCAGTGTCGTAAGTGTGCTACTTATCCTCTAGCTGCACATGTTTCATTGGATCATCTTCCAGAGGAGTACAGGAGGTTTATCGTGGGACTTTCTATTGTTACTATCCCACGAACATATACCAGGAGGCCGTAAAGGATAGTAGTTTGCAACTTGCCATGGAGGAGGAGATGGTCGCTTTGCAGTCTCGTGGTACCTAAAGTGTTGTTTCTGCTCCTCCAGGTGTCTCTATTGTGGGGTGCAAATGGATCTTTATAGTCAAGCAACGGGCAGATAGCAGTGTTGATTGTTACAAGGCAAGGCTTGTAGCACGTGGGTTCACCCAGACTTATGGGGTGGACTATCAGGATACCCTCTCACCAGTGGCCAGACATTCGACATTGTGCATTCTTCTTTCAGTTGTTGCGACTCGAGACTGGCCTCTTTACCAACTTGATGTGAAGAATGCGTTTCTATATGGAAATCTACAGGAGGAGGCATATATGCAGCAGCCACCAGGGTTTGCTACTGAGGGAGAGTCTAAGGAGGTGTGTAGGCTCCACAAGGTGATTTATAGTTTGAAGTAGAGTCTCAAAGCTTGGTATCATAAGCTATCAGAGTTGATAGAGCACCAAGGGTTTACGCAGTCCATTGCGGATAATTCGCTTTTTGTTCAGAGGACACAGAGAGGCATAGTTGCCATTCTGATTTATTTTGATGATATTATTGTCACAGGTGATGATGAGTAGGGCATTCAGGCTACCAAGGAGTTCCTAGGTCGACAGCTCGTGACTAAGGATATTAGTAGTCTTCGTTACTTCCTTGAATTAGATTTCGCCACGAACCATAGTGGTCTTGTAATGACCCAGAGGAAGTTTGTGATTGATCTTCTACTGGAGACAGTGATGACAAGGTGTAAGCATGCTAATGTCCCTATGGATCCGAGCATGAGATTATATGATGATGACACTAAGGAGGTAGACAAGAGGATATTCAGGGAGCTTGTTGGGAAGATCCTCTATGTTACTATCACCAGTCCAGACATATCCTTTGTTGTAAGCAGGGAAGGCCGTATCGGTGATATATCGTCGATATATCGGTATCGAGAGGTTGGGGATATCGAAATCGGAGTGTACATCTTTTTACAGGGATATCGGCGATATATCGCCGATATATCGACGATATATCGTCATATCGGCCCATATCGGTCAAAAATGAATGGATTCAGTACAAAAAATACAGGATATCGACCGATATCGCTGATATTTCGTCGATATCCCTATATATCAACAATGCTATTATTCATGCAAGCTTGATTCCACTACCTATCTAGCTACACCTAGTACTAAAACAATCTATGATTTATATACTTTGTTCCGGGTCGGGGGCGTTGCCCCCGCACCCCCACAAGGAGGGGTCAACCTAGGCCCCCCTAGCCCCCCAGGCTCGCTGATCGGGCAGCGAGACCCCCGTACTAATAGGGTATGGTGCGACAGGAGGGTGCATACAATGGTTCTTCAACTTGGTGTATATTTACAAGTTATTTCATGTTGTAAAACTTGAATGAAATCCATTTCCAATATCTATAAGCCAATTCTTCAAAAAATCTATAAGTCAAGAATCAACATTAATATCGATATGTTCGAAATAATCGATATATGCATTATAAGCTATATATATGATCGATATGTGTGATCTAAGAGTATATTTGTAAATTATTTAGTGATCTAAGAACTTAGATATACTCCATTTTCAATATATATAAGTCAACAACAAACAGTACCGTTGTATCGATATATGCGATAAAGGGTTCATAGAAGATCGATATGTGTTATCTAAGAGAGTAAGAGTACATTTGTAAATTATTTAGTGATCAAAGTACTTGGATGAACTCCATTTTCAATATATATAGTATGTCAACAACTAACAATATCAGCAATATGTTCGACATGACCGATATGTGAACTATAAGGATCATAGTCCTCATAAATTATCTATATGTATTTTATAGGTGTATATTTGTAGTATTTCATGTTATAAGAACTTGAATGAAATCCATTTCCAATATTTATAAGTCAAGAATCAATATTAATATCGATATGTTCGATATGACCGATATGTGCGATACCGATATGTGCAATATATGGTCTATAAATGACCGATATGTGTGATATAAGTGTTTATTTGTAGGTTATTTGTTGGTTTGATATCTTGGATGACGTTAATTTCTGAAAAATGGTAAAAAAATAGGCTTTTTGAACCATTTTCGACATTTTCAACGATATCGTCGATATATCGGCGATATATCCCGATATATCCTTTTTCGGGCGGACCGAAACGATATCGATATTGATACGGCCTTCCTTGGTTGTAAGCAAGGTGAGCCAATTTATGGAGCAACCCAGGAAGGTTCATATGGATGTTGTTTATGTGATTCTGAGATATTTGAAGACTTCACCTGGTACAGGTCATCTATTCAGCAGAGGTACGTCTCTTGAGGAGACAGCTTGTGTGGATGCAGATTATGCAAGATGCCCTAGAGACATAAAGTCTACTTATAGTTTTCCTATTTTCGTTGGGAGCTCACTCGTGCCGTGGAAAAGCAAGAAGCAGATAGTGGCTGCTAGATCCAGTGCAGAGTCCGAGTACAAAGCCATGACTCAGGGGAGCACAGAGATGATGTGAGTTAGATCCGTCTTGACTGATCTTGTTGTTGAGGAACCTCTTCCCGTGCAGCTTTTATGCGACAATCAAGCAGCTCTGTTTATTGCCAATAATCCTTCATTCCATGAACGGACCAAGCATATAGAGGTGGATTGTCACTATACCAAAGACATGATCCAGAAGGGTCTTATATCCACTTCTCATGTTTCTACTGGAGATCAGACTGCTGACATATTCACCAAAGCCCTTGCTAGAGGTCCATTTCAAAGATGTTGTTCCAAGATGAGCATGATAGACATATATGCTCAAGCTTGAGGGGGAGTGTTGAGATATTTGTATCTCTTTATATTTATTTCTTATCTCTACTTTCTTCATGTACCTCTTATGTAATTAACCCGGGGCTTTTCTCATATATGAGAGAGGCCTAGGGTCAATGATATGCAACTCTATTTCCACAACAGTATTAGTGCGACTAATTAGCTCCTTAGACGGCAATTTATCACCAAGGACTTATGCGATTTACGATATTTCCTAGGGCTTGAGTTCGCCACAAACCAGTGAGGTCTTGTGATAACCCAGAGGAAGTATGTTACAGATCTCCTTTAATACATGCATGGCAGATTGCAAATCTGTCACTACTATCCAGGATCCCAGCATGAAACTATATGATGGTGATACAAATGAGGTACACAAGAGGAAATGCACGGAGTTTGTTGGGAAATTCCTCTATGTGACTATTATCACGCCAAACATCTCTTTTGTTGTGAGCAAAGTGAGTTAGTTTATGGACCAGTTGAAACAGGCACACATCAATGCAGTTCATATGATCCTGAGGTATATGAAGTTCTTTTCAGGTACTAGATTATTCTTTAGCAGAGGGACATCTCTTGCCATCACGACGTGTGCGCATGCAAACTAAGCAGGATGCCTCAAGGACAACAAACCTTCCTTTGATTTCGTAATATTCACAGGGAGCTCTTTGGTGTCATGGAAGAGCAAAAAACAAAATCATGGTTGCTAGATCTAGTGTTGAGTCAGAGTACGGAGCCATGGCATTAGGGAGCACTGAGATAACGTGAGCAGATCCGTTATGATTGACCTAATTGTTGACGCACATCTTCCCATGTAGTTACAATGCAATAACTAAGTTGTTTTTTTTTCATTGCCAACAATCATGCCTTTTATGAGAAAATCAAGCACGTTGAGATAGACTATCACCATACACATGACATGATTTTTTTAGGAGATACATGACATGATTTAGAGGGGTTTTATCTCTAATTCTTATGTCAACTCAAGGAAACAAATAGCAGATGTTTTCACCAAGGTTCTAGCCAGAGGGTCATTCTAGAGATGTTTCGATCTGAACATGATCGACATTTATGCTCCATCTTGAGGAGTGTTAAAGTATATTTATATTTCTTATCTTTTGTGTATTTTCTATTTTTTTGGTTTCTATTATCTAATTTCCCTCCATGGTTTCTCTCTTCTATATAAAAGCTTCCTAAGGCATAATGAATAAACAATTCATTCTATTCTTTCCACAATTAGAATAGGCACAAATGTGAATATGTATGTATGTATGTAATGCTTTTCAAAGTTCATTGCATCGTAATCATGTAGTATGAATTGAACTCTTTCAAAGAATTTATTTTAGTGATAAAAATATAATAAAATTGACAACTTGATTATTAGCGCCCTAACTAGCCTAAAATTCAGGGAATGCCACTAAGTACTTCCCATTTCCTATCAACCTTATAACCCACTTTTACATGAGAACCACCTTTCAATTATATCCCTTATAAAAAAAGCCTTTCTCCTCGCTCAGTCCCATAACTCATCATATGCAACCAATTATGAGCAAACGACATCTTTTTCCTTCAACTCAGTCAAGAGAGAATGTTACTAGGGTATCAACTTTCGAATATATACAGCTAAATTACATTTGAAAAATGGAGTCTGGTTTCAAGTGTTAACATCCTTTGGATGCAACATTCCATTCAGCCACCTTTTATTTACAACCAACGTCCCTAGACTTCCTAAAGAAAACCCTACTCAGAGCAAGAGATGTACAATTTGTTCACAAAAACCTGCAATAATCTTCGGTTTATGTCAAAGACTATAGAAAAGAGAGAGGAAAATGCCGTAACAGTGAGAACAAGAAAAACAATTTTGACAATAACAAGTGTGCCATCTCAGAGTTGTTTCAGCGGTAAGCATTATCAAATAAATGTAAATTTTGACAGTGACAAGAAAATGAATTTTCTCATTATAAGACAGTGCATTTCTGCCGTACATTGAAAAAGATTAACCTGCTCCAAGTGGACATGCGTCCTTCATTATAAAATGAATGGAAATTTTTGACAATGACAAGAAAATGCATATTTTGATAGGTACTTGTAGATTACATCAATACTTGAAGGTTTTAGTAGCAAGTGGTGGTAACTTTAAGCAAATAATTCTTATAAAATAATATGTCCGTTCAGCCAAGCTAAAATCTATTAAAGGATTGCTTGCATAATATCACCATACACCTTTAACTGGTTGAGAAAATTTCGAATTTAATTATTAAAGTTTGAATGCAGAAATAGGATTCCATTACAACCTTATCAAAAAAACTAGAAAAAAACATAGTTTCATCAAAAGATAAATGAAAAAAATCACAAATACTCTAGTATAATACTGTCATATAAATCAACATTATGTATGGCTGTCCTCAAATCTACAGCAGCCTTAGAGAATTCAGAAAAATGGTGAATTTAAAAAATAAATAGAGAAGTAGTATTAACAACATATGTTGCAACTAGAAAAAAAACAAGAAAAAACATCTGCTTCATTTAAACAAGAAAGACTTTATATGGAATGAATGCAAATACCTGATTGAGCATCCACTTGAAGCCAACAGCAGCCGTACACTCATTCTTAGCAGCACTACTGAACCAATCCAAATTGTATACCTTGTCAAGCGTGTTCACAATAGCAGACATATTCCTCCTCCGTTCCATGACAGAAAAAATCTCCCCATTGGAACTTATATTGATATGGCTATTGAGTAAGGTCTCAAACCACCCGCTTCCGGACCTTTGCATTGACAAAATAGCAAAGAACTTCACTGGATTGCAGGCACATTCTTCCCTGGAATGAAAATTATGACGACATGCAAAACAGTATCAAGATTTAAGAAATCTGGGATACCATTAATCACTAGAAATAACATTATCAATCATTACCTGCTATAATTTGTTGGTTCGGGATAGTGTAAAATTGCCATATGCGACAAAGGGATCCTGGAGTTATAGCAATGTCTTCGTGGTAAATCAAAATGCACAATATTAGGGCGGGAAAATGCAGATGTCTGCTTCAGACAAACAGACGATATGTACACTCCACATATCATAGCAAAGGTTAGGAGGATCATCCTAAATGCCAGTGGAGACTTCTTAGGAGACTTTACGCTCAATCCATCCTGGAATCGAAAAGAACTCCTTAAGATTGATATCTTTGCGACATTCGAGATGGAGATTGCCAAGCCATCCATGTTTCAAAATAAATGAAAAGTCAAGTGCAATACTATTTATGTCAATCGGAACCACACGCGTGCAGACATACTCATGAAACCCACAAAACCATCTTTCTTGCAATCATGAAAGACAACAGTCACGTGTTCATCATATCAAGCAATATCTGCAATGGGCATTTCATACATTCCATGCCACAATGTGAGCACATACACACAAAGAAACACACGCTCATCAAATCTACAAATTTAACTTGATAAATGACTGGAGATATCACAACTTCACTATATCAAATAAAAAAGAAAGAAAGTGTGATGACGTGGATAACAGGAACATATGACACACAACACTACGTCTCCGAGCTACGTGATTTTACTTCAGTTCACTTAAAACACAGAAACCCTGATATCAAATCCACCATCAAAGGGAAAATGCACCAGTGCTAAGAAATAGAGACCTAGAAACCAATAATAAGGGGGAAAACCCCTACATCAGAAAAATGGAAAAGGTCAATCTTTGGCATCAAAAACTTGGCTTTCCGAAATCTTCAGGAAACCCAAAAGGACCACGTGGAGAGTGGAGGCAAAAGAGCATATAGAATAAGGAGAAGCAACCAACCTTGCTATGATCGCAGCAGTCATCCCCCATCTTAAAGCTCATGTTTCCACACGATCTCCACTGACTGGTCTTCCCCCAAAAAGCCAAGTGCTCTCACCTTTGTACCCCTCTCAGGTTCCTCGACAAGAGGAACAGAGGCGAGGAGGAGCGTGAGGCTCGAAGATCCATGGGAAGTATTAATTGGAGAAGATGGGTATTTGGGTTTCACACCGCCCTTCTCCTCCATTTAATAATGGCCTCCTCTCGTGAAGACCCATGATCGCCAAATGGCCTCCCACCACCACCTCGGCCCGCTCCCCACCTTCCTTCTCTCTCTCTCTCTCTCTCTCTCTCTCTCTCTCTCTCTCTCTCTCTCTCTCTCTCTCTCTCTCTCTCTCTCTCTCTCTCTCTCTCTCAAGCTTCAGATGAAATTCTCAATCGGACGCGATGTATGTTTGTACACGGGCAGAGCTC
The DNA here is from genome assembly GCA_037367405.1 of Ottelia alismoides. Taxonomy (NCBI): domain Eukaryota; kingdom Viridiplantae; phylum Streptophyta; class Magnoliopsida; order Alismatales; family Hydrocharitaceae; genus Ottelia; species Ottelia alismoides. The sequence continues at coordinate 228,975 of JAZKJV010001413.1, read as the reverse complement.
AACAAATCTTCTACTAGCTCGGGCTCTTTCTCTCTCCTACTCTACCTCGAGCTGTTCGTCGAACGCGTCGTCAGGAGGGTATGGGTGGCAGTTGAGAGAGATCTTAGGATGTGATTAATGGCTGTTGGAATAAAGCAGGATGGGGACGACCCAAAAAGGAATGAGAGAATGAGGAGAGAGAAAATACCCAAATAAAAAAATACAGTGGAGTTCGATTTCAAAATTTGGAAATATATGCAACCGGGCGTGGGGAAATATGGTCCCAACGCTGGTTTGTTCAAAACATGGAATTTGGCCTTTTAATATGTGTTTGTTTGCCCATGAACAGCTTGCTTTTAACATGATCTATCCGTTTCCAGTGTGTTAAGTTGGTTAAGTTAAGATTGGTTGTCACCTCTAGACAAAGACCAATTGGAATTGGGAGTTTTACACCATGAACTTTAAAGATGGTAACTATCATCTCAACCTTTTAAACTTTCTCTTTTTAACTTTACGAACCTTACCGTTAATTTAAGCCTTCTTGAGTTATTTTGCTTGAGATTATTTTTGAGTCAATCTAACTACAACAAATCCAGGTGGACTTTCTTCCACTCTCTCTCTTTCCTTCTTCTCTCCCCCTTCTTCATCTACCTCTCTCTTCCATGCAACCCAACTCCGTCAGCTCCTTCACGCGGACCTACTCAGTCCCACATGCTTCTCTGATCCATCTAAGACATAATCACCTCTAAGCTCTCCCCATCCTCGTAGCTCTACAACACCATTGCCATCCTCATCTCAATAGCTCCAGGCATCTGCTATGAGGTCAAGACCATTATACCCATACCTTTGTCAGCGGGTTTTCGAACCAATGCTCACAGTAGGAAAGCACCCCATGTGACCATTAGAAATACTAATATTGAAGTCCCAAAAGAAGGAAGTTTAGTAGATTCTCTATAAAGTTGAATGCAAATAAATGGTCAGATAATTTTCCAAGTTGGGTGTTTGTTGGCAGTTCCTCAGCCTCAACCATCTGAGCTACATAGCTCTTGAGCTTGAAAATCTGGAGGGCCAAGAATTAGAACTGATCCCGCCTCACGGACTAGTCGACGTCGAAGATTATGTTCGGGATGAAAGTGAGAACATTGAACTACTACACCTTGTGTTGGCTCATTTCCACCTCGGGTGCCTTGAAGAAGTGCGCAGATGCCTCCATCCCCAACAGTAGTGTCACCTCCGTGTGGAACAACCTCAAGGTATACACTCTCCCTAGCCTCCAGTAGTCCTCGCTTATCGTCGATATCGACCTCCTCATAAATCTCTCTCACGGGCCTTCACCTCTAGGGGGAGATGGAATTTCTTCGAGGATCTCATGCTAAGGAGGAAGGAGACGAGCTTGACCATGATGGTGGGCGCAAAGAGGCATGTGGTTCCCATGAACTTTGTGCCTAAGAGATGCAGGTCATACTTGCTTCACAATTTGATGAAGCTCTCAAAGTCGATGAGCTTGTGAAGCTCCCCAATCTTCTTGTTGGTCTGCTCTACCATGGTAAGGTTATCTGTTGTTATCCCCATATTGGGGATCAAGTCTTCTGTTCGGTCAGATATAGTCTTCTTAGACACCTCTTTTAGTTAGGAGTGTGGGAGGTGTCTGATATGCCCTACTCATATCTGTGAACTAGTGTTTGTCATCTGCTCAAGGATCTTCCATATTGTCTCTACATTCTTTCTCAGATAGATACCTCTGCAAGTAGCGTTCACTAACCCCTGCATCTCAGGAGTAAGACCACAAAATAGACTCGGAATCAAGATCGACTTGGAAAATGTTGTGATAAGGGCATTTCTGTAATATGTCCTTGAATCTCACCCAGGAGTCGTATAATGGCTCTGAAGGAAATTGGGTGAATTCAGTAATATTGTATCTCATCTAGTAAGTTCTACTGATAGGGTAGACTTCTTGAGGAACATGTCTTTGAATGGCAAGTGAGTGGGAACTTTAAACACTATATTTTTCAACCAGTAATCCACCTTATATCCGAAGGCAAAAGGGTTGGTTGGCAATCTGATATAATATTATCTAACCCTAGGATGGTTAAGGATGTCGTAGACAAGTTCAAAATCTATAAGAAATGCATATGTTTCTTCACTGGCACTTCTGTTGAACATTGGTAATAGTGCTAAGAAGTGAGGCTTCTGTTCAAAGGCCCTAGTCAATGTATCTCATTCAGTGTTGGGTTGTAAGCCTCACTCATGAGTTGATATGTACTCTCTTCCTCTCTCATCTGGCCCATCTGTGTCTTGAGGACTTCTTGTGAATCTGGCCAAGATGGCCAACAAGCTATCATATTGGTTCTCATCATCATCATTTCCTTTCTTAGGAGGCATCTCTTCCAAATCTTCCTCACCTTCAAACAGAAAGGGATTTTTCCACATCCACCTCGACCCTTAAGACTTAGGTTCAGATTGGTACTTAAATCATTTAAGTACATCATCTCCTATGGAGCCACCATTATGTAGTGAACCATGTCCTTCATGATTAAATGTTGAGAGCATATATCTATGCCAAAAACATCTCATTTGGATCTAGAAGGATATCAACAATTATGATCCACGTCGATATGTCATTTCCAAAGGGTTAGACATGTGAGCCTATGACGAGCAATGTAGTAAAAGTTATTGCAGATCATTACTTAATTTGAAATGAAGAATAACTAATTTGCATGATAGTTATCTTAGTATAATAGGGTTATGTACCATGACCATCTTGATATCATACAGCTATTGATCCAAAGGTTGGATCATAGAGGTTGGTGTTGGGTTGAATATCTAATGATTTAGATTGAGGACCCAACTGCACCGTCAAGTAATTGTCAAGAAGGGATCTCCGACCTGAGAAAGAAATGGCAATTCTTACTCCAAAGTCTAATATCCGACTGACCTCTTGATGCATGTCCTCTGTATAGGGATACGGTTTTGGAGATGTTGGATGAGCTAAGTTGAATTTACGAGGTCGAGATAACTAAGGCCTATTTTGTATGCTGTCACGTAGAGGCACACAACATCTTACCCAGATACAGATGTATTGCTATTTATCTAAGCATGTACATTAAGCATAACATTAGGTTGATGACCAAATCAAGGTATATGTACCGATGAGCTGGTGTGTATACAAGGGCATATGAGTAATACGATCCTCAAAGGAATCATGCAGGTTTACTACTAAACTAGAAGACATAAGCTTACTTATAAGATATTGGGATAAATCAAATTCCAATGTAGGTCATCTTGTCTTGGAAACAAGACAGGATTTAAAGGTATGATATATGTTTTTAGAAAGCATATTATCAATACTAATTCCCTATAATGGAATGAGAAACTTAACGATAAAACCCTAACGGTGTCGGTTCAAATAAGATTAGAACTTCAGGTTTAATCATAGTCTTTTAGTATGCAGGATGTACAGGTATCATGAATACTCAAGGATGATGTGATCTTAATCAGTTGTATAATCATGACACTTCCATTTTGAGGAAGTGATGAAACAAGCTTGGAATTTAGTGACTCCACTCAGTAGACTAGTTATCCAATCTTAGTCCAAATGTTGGACATTGATATGAATATGATTCAGATACAATGAGAATAATGGATATTCTGTTTGACTTGATCAAACATCTCTGAGAGGTATTCTAGGTCTAGATATAAGATTAGATCTCATTATCCAAGTCACTATACATGGAACATATAGTCTCCCTGTCCTCGTCTACAAGTATATTGTTCTTGAAAGAGTTCAAGAATATTTTTATTATTGAAATATCTGAGCATTGAAAAATTGATGATTAAATTGAATTTAATTATCATTAATAATGTGGATGTGATTCACATTATTTGGACAAGTGCAGAGAGGCATCTAAGATAGCTAAATTGAATTTAATTATCATATAAGATTAATGTGTATAACACTATCCACAATGATCATGGATATTTTCGATGAAATCCATAATATCATAGGGAGAATTAATTCTGAATATGATTCACAACTTATAAGTTAATGTAAACTGGATTCTCATTGTACAATTAAATGTAAATATGATTTACATTTAATATTTGATGTTTGAATATGATTCATAATTATCAATGATATGATTGGAATTGTCACAAAATAATTTAGAATTATTTGAATGATAATAACTAAAATTATTGCACATGTAGAAAGATTTGGTGGAGACTGATATCTCACCAAATGGGAAATGAGTGGAAAGCACTCCACTCCTAATTAGGGGTGGATGGCCATGGTGGAGTGATGAACCTCAAAATCGCATGCTTGATTGGTTGTTTTTAATTGTATAGCATAGGAGGCGATTTTAGATCTATGTAGAACCACACTTTTGAATATGTGGAGTATTTATAACTTGATAAGTGTATCAAGGTCAAACATATGGACACGAGCCTCCTCATCGATTAATTGGTAATTAGTGATTAGACTTGAGCGATTAGATTCTTTTATCTAGGTCTTCTTATGTAGACAAAATGATGCATACAACATAAAGATGATCACAAAATATAATGCATAAAATGACTGATGTGAATAACCATGCATAATAATTATAAAAAATGCATAAATAATGCAAGACAATTATGCATACATAATGAGAATGCTGTTTTTTATTTTAATTTTATATAAAATAAATGTGATACAAAATACAAGCAAATATGATGTAGTGCATGGAATGATGATCAATATGAAATGCATTGAATGATGAGATATATGACATTTCTATTTTGATTTTTTAGCAATATAAAATGGTGCAAAATGTCATGCAATGCTATAGGTGGATGCATGCAAAAAAGGTATGCCCTAAAAATAGTTCCATTATTGAGAAATTAAAAGTGATTCAATATGATTATCAATCAGATCACAAAGGTGCATCAAAAATTCAATAATGGAATTACCATGAGGAGCAAATGACACATAAATTATCTAAAATTTAGCATATTTTATTATGCATCAAATCAATGAATTAAGCATGACATCATGAAGAGCATCAAATTAGCAAACAAATGAGATTGAAATCACTGAATTTGGTGTTCATATGCTCGAGATATTGAGAAAATAGTGCAAGTGCATAATTGAAATAAAACTATAAAATAAAAGAGATAACTACGCATAAAAAGGTCCCTGGGAGGGGAATACATGTAATAAAGGAAAGAAGGAAGGTTTCTTATATAATTTTCCCAAGTGTGCACGTGAGACACATGCGCCTGGGAAGGACCCATTCGTAATTCCTGAAAAGGCATGTGGCATGAGTGCAAATTGTCTGGCCCGCACACGCGCTGCATGCGCACAGGCTAGGCTCGGAGCGGGGCGACGGTCGGGGCAACTTCGGGACACATGTCATGTTCCGGTCCTCTAGAAAGTTTCTCTGTCCCAATGAGCTCGTTGGTATGGGGCAGAGGTTGTAGAGTGATTTTGGCCATCCGACTAAGTAGATCGGACTGCATCTGTAACACAGGGGTCTTCTTCCTCCCTTGTATGATGGTGATGGTGGGGCTCCGGCGAGCCCACCATATCTCCTCTATGATCCTCTTCTTTGTCTGAAGCACCAGGAAGCTTTGTAGAGGGTCGGCAAGGGTCGTGGATGCCTGGAGGGGTTGAAGAGGAAGTTCATATCGCTGAGACAATGAGGGTCCATTGGAGCACCTACTCTAGAATAGTGTAACCTTCCAAGTTCCGACCAATGAAGGGTTAACCTGAAACAAGGGGTCACTAGATAGCCAAAGCATGTGTGCGTGCGAGCAGTGGCTGGAGTGAGGTCCAGGCGAGGTAGAGGAGTGGAGGACCAAAGTTCATCTCCGACGGACTAGAGAGGAAATGGGGTAGAGGTGAACAGAGATTTGGAGAAGGGGTAAGGTGGTTAGAGTGGCTGGCGTGGGTCATTGATGCATGGTGAAGTTCAAGATGATGTGGATCTACAGTGAAATGAGGTGTGTGTTTCGGAAAAATTGGGAGAATTGAAGAGAAAAGGAAGATGGAAAGCTTACCTAATCGGAGGAGGTCACCGATGGAGGGAAGGCTTGTGACGAGACTCTGTTGGAGTCTCCAATCTTCGCTCATCGAGGACAATCATGCCTCGAAGCTCGAACAGTGGCGGAGCCACCATGTCTTGGCTATAGCGACCAAGGATCGCACCTGGAGGTGTTGGCCATGATGGCCCTTCGATTCCACCTTGATTAATCTCGTATTCATCATGCTAAAAGCTGCAAATTAAACCCATGCCTTGACTAAACCAATAAAAATCATCTTCAATTCTTTATTTTTATCTTGTATCATATTGTGTATAATTAACCCTTAATTTCTTGTATTTAATTTCCTTTATTTTTCTTGTATTTATTTTATCCTCAAAAACCCCTATAAATTAGGTAGAGTAATTGTCCATAATTCACTAACCATTAAAAAGACTAAAAAAATACAAAAATAAATCAAAGACAAAAGTCAGTGTTTTTATCCCCTAAAAATACCCTCAAAAATATGTTTTGTATAAATGACCTCTTTTGGCTTTTTTCCCAACATGAAAGTTGTAGATCTCTTCAAGACGAGCAACTTTCATGTTTTGACTTTTTCCTTATTTTGCCTCTAACTATTTCTTTTGTATTTTTCTTTGTATTTATCATTCTGAATTTTTTGATTGGGCCACGTGGCGCCCTCTGGGCCATCCACGTGGTCGCTCCTCCTTCCGCCACCTAGCTCTCTCCCTGACCGTCAGATCCACTCCAACCCACCTCCATCTCATCCGTCAAATTCCGCTCCATCGCCCACCGTCCGATCTGACCCTAGATCTGATCTCGTCCGCACCTTCCCGCTTCATCTTCATCCATCCGATCTACCTATCATCCAACGCTCTTCCGTGCGCCATGTCTCCCTTTCATCTCAGCCCTCCGATCCCATCCTTATCCTACGGCCTCTTGAGCGCCACGTCGCATCTTCACATCAGCTGATAGATCTCCCCCATCTTCCAATCGCAGCCACTCCTTCGCGCTATACCCTCAGCCGTCCGATCAGATCGATGGATCTGATCTGAGCCGACCACCCGTGCTCGCATCCCAGCCGTTGGATCCCACGATACAATGGCCACCGGGTCATCTCCTACCTTGCGTAACCCCCTCCTCCGCTCACTCCCCCTTCGTAACGCCCCGCCCCCTTCCATTTCTAGCCCACGCTTCTGGCCTCTTCTCCACCACCTAACAGCCGCTCCACGTAGCCCATTGCTCCGCCTCCCTCGCGCAACCACCATAAATCCCCGCCATCACTCCGACGCCATTAAACCCCCACTTAAAAACCTCTGACTACCACTGTAACGCCCGGCCATCTCAGTCTATAAAATCGCTCCGCCCGCCTCCAATCACCTGTCCACCATTCTAGGCATAAGCCCGGTCTCCCCCGCCCTATGGTGACAACGGAGAGGGTGGGGCGTTGAGGCGATCATGGCTTCTCGCCCGGTGTCGACCCACGACCGCATGGCCGTGCTGCGAACGCCACCAGGCTCCGCCGAGCTCCGAGGCCCGGCTAACCTCGTCGGGCGACGACCCGAGGCTCCTTGAGCCTCATCCCAAGCCTCTCCGCCACCGGATTCCCCTCTCCGACGAGGTCCATCCTTCCCCCTTCTTTTCTTTGATTTTTCCCAATCTTATCACTCGATGTTACCTTCATCTGACCATCCCACAAACTCCACCCGGCCACCAGCATCCTCGCTGACCCCCTTTCCCTTCTCCAAAACCTTCCCCGCTCCGACTCCCCTCTTCCCCTGCTCTGCTGGTGAAGAGACCTACGACCACCGCTTCCTGTCGCTTCCACGACCGTCTACTCACCTCACAAGCAATCGCATACGCTGCGCTTCGGCTATACTAACGTTTGCAGGATCATTTCACTCAATGGCCAGAGTTCAAGTCCCCTTGCCGATCTCGTGCTCTTGCTCCGACGACCAGGCTCCGCCGTGCTTCTCCATACTACGACGGAGCTTCTACGGGTGTCCAGCATCTTCGCCAACCCTCCAGCAAGATCCTTCGAGCTTCAGACATGCGATTGGGGCCTGGTGGAGCAAGCTGCATGTCGCTGGAGCACCGTCTCCTCCGGTGACCTGCAGTGGAGGATGACGATGCAGGAGCCGTCCGATCATCCTGATTGGGCAGCCCAGAAGATGACACGTGGTGGACCGAGCCTCCATACCGAACCTATAGGCTCGGGTGGACCGAACCTCGAGCCAAACCTCCTGACTGCGCCACGTGTCCCGAGCCACATGAATTGTCCCGAGCCTGGTCCCTCACGTGCAGCGCACGTGAGGTGCTGGGTAATTAATGCGAAAGACCCCAGAAGATCTATTATTTGCATAATGGTCCCCAGGCATGTGTCTGATGAATCTCCATTTCATCACCTTTATTCTATCATTTTGGCCTTAAAAACCCCAGCAAATGCATGTAAATAGCATTAATTTGTACATAATAGCATTCATTAGTTATTGTTTTTATTATACATAGAATAAGGTTTTTTAATGCCAAAATTATAGAATAAAGAGAAGAAAAGAAAAAGGAATAAAATATTGCAAATATTTTATGACCCGAACCCCGAGACCAAGGCCAGCATGGAATTGGTCGACAAGGAATAAAGTAGGGAGAGATAAGGGCCAGTATACAATAAATACCTCATTTATTTATTCATTTATTTATGCATTTTTGACACCTATTTTGTATATAATTATTCATTCATCAAATAACGGAACTTTGTACAGGAAAGTTGTAGATAATAACGTGAATAAAAATACAAAATTGAGTTTGAAATAATACTCAGTGTACATTTTATACACAGAATAAAAAGCCAAAATATCAACTTCACAGACCCATATCTTGCAAATAAAAACTCCAAATTACCCAAACTGACCTTTAATTGTATATATCTTTCCAAGAACTATTTAATAAAATTGGTTTCATAATTTTTGGAGTTCATTTGTAAAAGTTAGGTTTTTGGCCCTCATTGTGCAGCCTGCCTGATTAAAATATTCAATTTATTCATTATCAATTATTTTTATCAAATTATATTTTTAGAATTTTGTAACTAATGTATATAATACATGAATATATTGAAATTAAAAGAAAACCAAAAAGGAGTTGTAAAATAAAATAAGTCTATAAGATACATAGGCAAAATACCTATGATATTTATATGTATATAAATAAAAAAGGATTTTTATTCTTTTATTCTTTATTTAGCTATATTTTTACAATAATATAAATATTACATATAACCTATTAAAAATACAAATTCAAAATAAAAACAAATAAATATATTAAATAAATAAAGTATATATAATATATAGGTAGAATGCCTATAAGTATACCTACATATACAGATACCTATTTATTTAAAAATGTAAATAAACTCTTAAAAATTAAATAAAAATATATTTATACTCATAAAAATAAGTTATAAATTTATAAAATAAGAAAATAAAATAATAAAATACAAATAAACAAAATAAAAATAAATACATATAAATATACTTATAAATTCATTATTAAAATAAAAGCATAATAAAATACATCAAAAAAATAAATAAAAATCATAAATAAATACTACATGATTTAATAAACATTTTTTATTTAATAAGCAAACCTAATTACTTCATTTATTACGTGTAATAAATAGGTCAATATTTGGCCGACGTGGACCAATCAGAGGCCAGGGAAGGTTGACCTCCGGTCAACTCCCCCCTACGCCTCTGACTCCCGTCAGAACTGTCCATTCCCCCTTTTTCCTCTATTTTTCCCGCTCGATCGGTCGCTCCTTCGACAACCATCACTTCACGAGATTTAAGCCCCGTTCATTGTACATTTACGCCGTCCACTTAGATTACGTGTACATAGCCTAGATTCTTCGAGATTAGCTGGTTAATAAGGGCGCCCCCTCCTGTTTATAAATAACCCCATCTTCTTCTTCCGAGTTTTTTGGCCATTTCCAGAGCCCTAGAACCCACGCCTTCGACCAAGTGTGTATCCAGGTGACAGCTGGAGGTCCCCTGAAGGTCGCGGAGGTTCGCGGAGGAAGGAGACGCGCGCCCATGGCGGCGCTCCGACAGTCGTCCTGCTCCTTGGCCCTCCAGCCAAGTTCGAGCTGCGCATTTACGTTTCTAGGTAGGTTTTCATTCCCGCATTTCATTCCTGTCTTTTATTCTGCATTTAGATCATTAGAGTAGTGTAATTTAGTTAAATCGAAGTTCGCCGGAGCTCAGCTCCGGCGACTTCACCGCTGTGACCTTCACTGTTTCCCGACTCGTTTTCGCCCTCATTCCGTTCCCCACCGCCTTCTCCACCTCCAGACCGCTCAAACCCAACCAGATCCTCACTGGATCTGCGAATCGATGCTCGTCTCCTCCGCCTCGCCGGAGCATCGCCACCCTCATCCGTTTTGGTGCTAACAGCTTCAGTTTTTGGTCGAGGAGCATCGCCTCGAGCCGAGCTTTCTTCCTGAGCAGGTTAGGTGCGCTATCAAGCACCAGGAGACGAAATCCAAAGCCACCGGAGGTACCTGGAGCAGCACTTCTTCATCGAGCTCTCAGTGGCGCTCCAGTGATCTTCTGACCGATCCGACACCTCCACCAAGTAGAGGACCCTCCCAGGAAGTTTTTGGGATACCTCGGAGCAGCGAAGGCCGGCGGAGCAGCGAGATCTTCCCGGAAGAAGCTCGCCCAGGCGAGCTTTCTTCCCCGTTCTTCCAGACGTCCTCTCCGCCGTTGGATGAAGATGAAGTCCCAGGTTTACTGACAGCCGTCCGATGGAGCAGCGCTCAGACCGTCAGATCACCTCGGGTGATCTAATCCTCACCGTCCATCGTCGAAGCGGCATCGACAAACGTGGAGGCGACGCGTGTCAAGTGGACGAAGATCAGCCGTTGGATCACGCGTCTTTGGGGGGGGTAAATTTCAGATACATCCCTCGCATTTTTGTATTTATATTTTAATGCCATAAATAAAATTTCCCGTTGTAAATAAATTGTAATATTTGTAGTAGGACCCCTGTAGTTTAGATAATTGCATTTTGGTCCTCCCGCGCCTCACGTGCAGTCCCACGTGAGGCGCGTGAATTTTGTACTTTCACCGAGGCGGGTTTTGTAAATTGTAAAATAGCCCCAAAAATGAAAATAAATGTTTATTTCTGTATGTATTTTTGCACTGATGCCCCTGATAGTTATTTTATTTGCAAAAATCCCCCTGCTAGGCTGTGTAATTTTTATGTCTTTTATCAATTTATTAAGAATACCTGTGTAGCTCCTAAAAATCCACAAAAATTAGGTTAGATGATTCATGTAGTGTACCTTCACGCCACGTGCCCATTCTGCATTTTTTGCATTTTACCTAATTATTAAAAATGAAAAAGGATCCCTTTTGCAATATTTAAATTATAAAATACAAAAAAATTATAAAATTTTATTGAAAAATTACAAAAAAAATTATATGGTATATTTATATCTATATTGAGTCCAGAAATTGAAAAACCCTAAAAATAAGAAAAAGAAAAATAAAAAATCAGAAAGCTCCAAAATCCAACAAAAAATAGAAAAAACCCTCAAAAAATCCCAAAAACATGTTTTTCTCTTTGATAATGATCTATATATTATTATTAATGTATTAAAATTAATTTGGGTAATTTTTGAACTTATTTTATATTTTTAAAAACCCAAATTAATTTTGGCTATTTAATTAGTCTTATATTAGGGATATTTTTGGATTTAAAAATATAAAAAAATTTGAAAAACTCCATAAAAAATAACTAAAAAATATACAAAAAATATTAAAAAAAGCCAAAAATATTATATGCAATATATATTGAGTATTTATATAAATATTTAACCTTATACTACTTCTCTCTCTCTTCTTATATATATATATATCTTTATATATATATATATATGTATACATATCTATATTATATAATTAAAAAATATAAAAATAGAAAATATAAAGCAAAATAAAAATTATAAAAACAAAAATAAAAAATATATATAAAATTAAAAACCCACAAAAACAATAAAGAATTGGACATGGTCATTGAATTGAATAATTGTGCACTCATTTTCACCACATCACCACTCATTTTCACCACATCACCATTCGCCTCCCAGTATTCGACCTCTACTCATGCTTACACCTATACACACTTGCATGCAGAGTTATAATAAATTTTAACTCCACATTTTTGGATATTTATTGCATATATTTCATTGTGGGTTAATTGTTGATTGATTTGGGTATTTTGGAGCGGTCGACTCAGCGACTGGATCTCTTGCCTTGTGAGACATCTAGACCCTCTGAAAAACTTAGTCATCAGTGCCTCACGTGCGTGCCTGGGTATTTTACAAGGAGGCCCTCTAACTTTCTGGAAATTGCAAAAAGGTTCCTACGCGCATTGGAAATTTACACTTGGACCCAAGTGGTTTTTGGTATTTGCATTTAGGTCCCTCCAGAGACCTAAATACAATATTTATCCTTTTATTTTCTTGCATTTTTATTACAATTATGCCCCTACATTGTTTTTAGCATAACTTGAGCATCGTAGGTCCAAATGGCATGATTTTAGTGTCATTTGGTCCTTGTTTTGTCCTCTACATCTTAGCATATCTAATTTTATCATTTGCCACTATTTTTAAAGAAGTGAATTTTTAAGTGAAAAATGAGACCATGCTCTTCTGGTTATTGCTTGGATTTGATGACCGCTTTTCATGTTGTAATCAAATTGACGCTGGTTTCATTTTGTATTATGTTGCTCATATCTTTAGGGTATAATTCTAATCTTTTGTTTAGCATACATGAACCTTGCATATTTGCTCATCATCAATTTATAAATGCATTAAAAACCGACTAAAAATTGCATACATCATGGCGTTGCTTTGTAAATAGCATAGTGCATATTGTGGACCTGAACTGAAACTAATTCACACCTATGCTTCATGAATCGAAATTTGATAAATAAATTAGGTAGCTGTGTCCCTATGTTCGACCTTGGTAGAGTTGCCAAGTATAAATACTCCACAACATTCAAAATCTGTGGTTTTTGCTGAACCGAATTTGCCTCCTATGCTACGACAATTATCGATTATTAAAGAGGTAAATTTCGCGCTCATCAAATGGCGCCGTTGCTGGGGATGCGGCTTAACTTAATTATTGAATTTTGATTTTCCTTCTTGAGTATTTTCAAATATTTCAGATCCTCATTTCATGCATCATATTTTTCATATCTGTTGATTTAATTTCTCTATGTGTTCTAACTTTTCTCTTTTGTGGCAGGGCCCATGATCATCGAGGACGCTCGGTCTTCATGGAGGCGTGAAGTCAGGAGCTTCCGCTGAAAAGGCCGTAAAAGAATCTGTGAAGAATTTCTGGAGTCTTTTAATCAGTCCGATTGCATTGCATACTGTAAAAAAAATTGCATTTGCATATTTATTTTCAGTTCTTGCATGTTGTAAAAAAAGTAGATCACTCGATGATCTACCCCCCCCCCCACACACCTACACTTGCACATACAAACTCAGCCCCACCATCTTCCCCTGTATATTTCACACACACACACTCTCTCTCTCTCTGTGTGTGTGTGTGTGTGTGTGTGTGTGTATTTCACGAACCCCCTCCCCCTCACCCTTGTATCATAGAACAACTCTTCCCCCCCTAATTCAGACCTTACTTAGGCTATTTGTAGTCTAAGTATAGGGGGGGCCTGCCTGCTCATCCCTCTGTCTTCTTATACTTAGGTCAATATTGACCTGAGTATAGGAGGATCCTCCTCCTCAGTTCCGCTATATCACCCTATATTTGAATCGAGCCTTGGCTTCATGGCACTTGTGTTATGAGGACATAACAAAATTTAAGTATAGGGGGTATATCGTATATTACTGTATAATTACTTTAGCCTTAGCTCGTGTTTTTAAAACTTTTTAAATTTTATTTTCGGGCTAGGTTTTGGTAAACTAGTGAACTGAGTTTGTAAAAACCTTAATTTTTTTATTTATTAAAATTGAGAGATTATTTTTTTGTAATTTTTCCTTTTAAAAAAAGTAATTAAAAAATTAAAAATTAAAAACCATTCTTGGAATTAGACTCTGACTAGTAGGCTTAGTAGACACTTTCAGTGAGGGAACCTCGGTCTCCCTTAGCAGAGTGGGTGGTTTAGAGGACATCGCATATGGCCCCGTCCTCAAGTAACACGGGTCTCGGCCCGTACTTAAACCCATACTGGCTGAGAGTGGATACTTTTATTTGAGCCTGGGCGAGTCATTGTCTCTCCAAAAAAAATATCAAAATTAAAACCCATAAAAATCTGCAAAAGTCAAAAATCACACAAATTCACTAACCAAGGAGTTGGTGTATTCCTGACACATTCACATTCACTCAAGGCTTGAGGATTTTGAGGACACTAGATTTTTGGGATCTTGAGATTCTGATTTAACACGCTTTAGTCATTAGGACTTTAAGCTTAAATATCCACACTTCCCTGGTTTGAAAGATTTGAGCGCTATATTGCACTCTTCATCTCTACCTTCAAGAAAAATATGATCAGCACAGTCACTTCCACAATTGCATGATTGATGAGTTGAGTTGAGATATCACTTGAGGAACTAGGACCAGAGATTTGAGTTTAGACCCGATCTAATGATATTCGAGGATGGGATAAAGTTAATGAAGGCTTCAAAAAAACCTGAGTATCAGTAAAACCCTAGCCAGTATGTGAATAAGATTCATATGCCATCTCTTTGATATTTACCTATGTGCCAGGGTGTGATGAAATTTAATGGAATTTGTTGATCAGTGTGCGCCAACTTTTGGTAAAAGCAGTGGAGCTAGCTAACAAAAGAAAAGAAATGTCAAAGAAAAAGCTCTAAATACCAAAGTCGAATTACAAATGAGCTTCTACCAATGGCGAGCACTCCCAAACTTTTTCAAAGTGCCCACTTGGACCAAGCGCTAATTAGGACCAAGGAGTTGGGCTGACACCACAAAAAGGGCTCTGCATCGTAAGCGATACAAGTCTGGGTGTCGAAGGTATCTTAGATACTCAGAAAAGACACACCCCGGTGTACTCCCAGAAAAACAAGTGCAAACGACTCCAACTCTCTTGACGGATACATTGATCAACAATATTAAAAAATTTTACATGTGTTGAGTAAAAGACACTCGAGAGGCCCCTTGTTCCAATGTGAGGGTGAGAAAAATAGACACAATCCCATTACCTCCATCATCTGGTCGTCCATCAAAAGTTCAAGTCTGACAAACTAATAAGATGGTTGACTGAAGCAAGAGTAGACTTATTCCCTAGTATTGAGGATTAGGTCTAAAGGAGAGTCTTTTGGGACTGGAACTTTGAGTGATGCATCGACTCGGCTCTCATGAAATGCAGTACACTAAATTTCATATCCTTATACTATATGTACAAAAAGAGAGTCTGATAATCAGAGAAGTTGGATTCCTTCTGACTAAAGCTTGGATAAACCCAGAATTTTAGGATCTCTTAAATTGAGGGTCTTTGAAAGATTGAGCCTTGAACTTTTCACGTACACTGTTAGGAATTAATCCGACTCCTTCATTCTTTAGATGCTCGAGGACGAGCATGGTTTAAGTATAGGGGTATGATGAATCTCGTATTCATCATGCTAAAAGCCGCAAATTAAACCCCTGTCTCGACTAAACCAATAAAAATCATCTTCAATTCTTTATTTTTATCTTGTATCATATTGTGTATAATTAACCCTCAATTTCTTGTATTTAATTTCCTTTATTTTTCTTGTATTTATTTTATCCTCAAAACCCCCTAAAAATTAGGTAGAGTAATTGTCCATAATTCACTGACCATTAAAAAGACTAAAAAATACAAAAACAGATCAAAGACAAAAATCGATGTTTTTATCCCCCTAAAAATACCCTCAAAAATACGTTTTGTACAAATGACCTCTTTTGGCTTTTTGCCCAACATGAAAGTTGTAGATCTCGTCGAGACGAGCAATTTCCTTTTTTGACTTTTTTCCCAAATTTTGCCTCTAACTATTTCTTTTGTATTTTTCTTTGTATTTATCATTCTAAATTTTCTGATTGGGCCACGTGGCGCCCTCTGGGCCGTCCATGTGGCCGCTCCTCCTTCCGCCACCCGGCTCTCTCCCTGACCGTCAGATCCACTCCAACCCACCTCCATCTCATTCGTCAAATTCTGCTCCATCGCCCACCGTCCGATCTGACCCCAGATCTGATCTCGTCCGCACCTTCCCGCTTCATCTCCATCCATCCGATCTACCTATCATCCAACGCTCTTCCTTGCGCCACATCTCCCTTTCATCTCAGCCCTCCGATCCCATCCCTATCCTACGGCCTCTTGCGCGCCACATCGCATCTTCACATCAGCCGTTAGATCTCCCCCATCTTCCAATCGCAGCCACTCCTTCGCTCTATACCCTTAGCCGTCCAATCAGATCGATGGATCTGATCTGAGCCGACCACCCACGCTCGCATCCCAGCCGTTGGATCCTACGATCAAACGACCAACGGGTCGTCTCCTACCTCATGTAACCCCCTCCTCCGCTCACTCCCCCTTCGTAACGCCCCGCCCCCTTCCATTTCTAGCCCACGCTTCTGGCCTCTTCTCCACCACCTAACGGTCGCTCCACGTAGCCCATTGCTCCGCCTCCCTTGCGCAACCACCATCAATCCCTGCCATCACTCCCACACCATTAAATCCCTGCTCAAAAACCTCCGACTACCACTGTAACGCTCGTCCATCTCAGTCTATAAAACCGCTTCGCCCGCCTCCAATCACCTTGTCCACCATTCTAGGCATAAGCCTAGTCTCCCCTGCCCCTCCGGTGACACCGGAGAGGGCGGGCATCGAGGCGATCACGGCTTCTTGCCCGGTGTCGACCCACGGCCGCATGGCCATGCTACGGACGCCACCAGGCTCCGCCGAGCACCGAGGCCCGGCTGACCTTACCGGGCGACGACCCAAGGCTCCTTGAGCCTGAGCCCAAGCCTCTCCGCCACCAGATTCCCCTCTCCGACGAGGTCCCTCCTTCCCCTTCTTTTCTTTGATTTTTCCATCCTTATCACTCGCCTTTACCTTCATCTGACCATCCCACAAACTCCACCCGACCACCAGCATCCTCGTCGACCCCCTTTCCCTTCTCCAAAACCTTCCCCGCTCCGACTCCCCTCTTCCCCTGCTCCATCGGTGAAGAGACCTCCGGCCATCGCTTCCCGTCTCTTCCACGACCGTCCACTCACCTCACAAGCAATCGCATACACTGCGCTTCGGCTATACTAACGTTTGCAGGATCATTTCACTCAATGGCCGGAGTTCAAGTCCCCTTGTCGATCTTGTGCTCTTGCTCCGACAACCAGGCTCCGCCGTGCTTCTTCAGACTACGAAGGAGCTTCTACGGGTATCCAGCATCTTTGCCAACCCTCCAGCAAGCTCCTTCGAGCTTCAGACATGCGATTGGGGCCCCGTGGAGCAAGCTGCATGTCGCCGGAGCACCGTCTCCTCCGGTGACCTGCGGTGGAGGATGACAATACAGGAGCCGTCCGATCATCCTGATCGGGCGGCCCAGAAGACGACACATGGTGGACCGAGCCTCCATACCGAACCTATAGGCTCGGGTGGACCGAACCTCCAACCAAACCTCCTGACTGCGCCACGTGTCCCGAGCCACAGGAGTTGTCCCGAGTCTGGTCCCTCACGTGCAGCGTACGTGAGGTGCTGGGTAATTTATGTGAAATACCTCAGAAGATCTATTATTTACAGAATGGTCCCCAGGCACGTGCCTCGCGTGTGTGCCTGGGTATTTTACAGGGAGGCCCTCTAACTTTTTGGAAATTGCAAAAAGGTCCCTACGCGCATTGGAAATTTACACTTGGACCGAGGCAATTTTTGGTATTTGCATTTAGGTCCCTCCAGGGACCTAAATGCAATATTTATCCTATTATTTTCTTGTATTTTTATTACAATTATGCCCCTGCATTGTTTCTAGCATAACTTAAGCATCGTAGGTCCAAATTGCATGATTTTAGTGTCGTTTTGATCCTTGTTTTGTCCTCTACATCTTAGCATATCTAATTTTCTCATTTGCCATTGTTTTTAAAGAAGTGAATTTTTATGTGAAAAATGAGACCCTGCTCTTCTGGTTATTGCTTGGATTTGATGACCGCTTTTCATGTTGTGATCAAATTGACTCTGATTTCATTTTGTATTATGTTGCTCATATCTTTAGGGTATAATTGTAATCTTTTGTTTAGCATACATGAACCTTGCATATTTGCTCATCCATCAATTTATAAATGTATTAAAAACCGACAAAAAATTGCATACATCATGGCATTGCTTTGTAAATAGCATAGTGCATATTGTAGACCTGAACTGAAATTAATTCACACCTATGCTTCATGATCGAAATTTGATAAATAAATTAGGTAGACGTGTCCATGTGTTCGACCTTGGTAGACTTGCCAAGTATAAATACTCCACAGCATTCAAAGTCTGTGGTTTTTGCTGAACCGAATTTACCTCCTATGCTATGACAATTATCGATTATTAAAGAGGCAAATTTCGCACTCATCACACCTCCTCCTATCACGAGGAGGGGAAAAGGGCTAGGCCAAGTTCCTTGAATTAGTAGATGAGATAAATTGTAGGCGGGGATTGGTTATTTAAGATGGGTTCGGTTGTTACAATGCTGAAGGGGCAATTTTGTAATGGTCAGGGGAGAGGTTTGAAGTGAGTTCACGTGGTGTTAAAGGCCACACGAAGGTCAGGAGGTTAGGGCTATGTGGTCGAGCATTTAGGTAGTAGAGAGGTGGCGAGATGAGGGAGCTAAAATACGGATGGGGCGAGAGGTGTGACGATCCGGGAATTCAACATCTTAATTATGTCAGATTAACATTCAGAATTCTCGTTGCAGTCGGGCTTAATTGGATCCGTTAAAAACTGCTTAATGAATTAGCCAATAAGAATCAAAGCGGTCAATTATATTTTACTTGGGCAAGACCATGGTCAAACTCAGGGATACGAGCCTCTTAAGTGATTATCTAGACTCTCATTATTTAGATTAAGTGTTGGATTAAAAACTCACAGGCCAAGATGCACAAAGACATACAATGCAGAGAAGGAAACATGAAACAAACACTTTTTATTTGATTTTTATCATGCAATAAGATGCAAGTGAGGACAAGTGCAAGTATGACCTAATTAAATAGAATTAATGAGCAATTAATATGTGAGCACTTTCAGAATTGATTTACGAAGCAATCTGCATTGATAAGTTAATTAATGGCATAAATCACTAAGCAGGTGACACTATGTAATTAGATTTAATAAACAAAATTCAAAGTGTTAAAATAGAAAGCTCGTCATGCCATTAGAGATACAATGAAACAAGCTTTCGAAATGAGACCAAAATCGACTAAAACGGAGCTCAGATGCTCAAGATATTCACAAAATGGTCTAGGGCCATAAGTGCAAAGAAACCATGAAATTAAATAGATAAAAGACTACAAACAGGTCCCTGGGAGGACCTAAATGCAAATAAAATAAAAAGCGTGAGTCCTTCCCTGTAATTTACCCACAAGCATAGGCGTAAAAATGCAATTATTGAAACCCGAAGGGGGTCGATTGTAATTTACCCCAGGCACACGTGACATGTGCGTGATAACATGACATATTCGTAATTTGAAGAACTTAGAAGGGCCTCCCTGCAAAATTCCCCATGCTCACATGATATGAGCACGTGAGGTGAGGCTCGAAGTCGATGCAGGATCAGGATCGTGGCTCGGGCCACGTGTCGTCTGATCTCTCTCCGATTAGGCTCAGGCACCCCGAGCCTTAAGGCACGAAATGGAGGCTTGGAAGTGGCTGATGGCTGACACGCAGCTCTGATGGGACCGTCTGATCATGGGAATCGGACGGTGGCTGCACTTGCTCG
Organism: Ottelia alismoides; assembly: GCA_037367405.1. Classification (NCBI taxonomy): domain Eukaryota; kingdom Viridiplantae; phylum Streptophyta; class Magnoliopsida; order Alismatales; family Hydrocharitaceae; genus Ottelia; species Ottelia alismoides. The sequence continues at coordinate 209,006 of JAZKJV010001413.1, read as the reverse complement.
CGGAGGACGATGTGGCTCTCTGTGCGCCGTTGGATGAACACCAGGAGGGTGCCATCCAACGACACCTGTGGAATCTGGATCTCCTCCTCCGTTGATGGGTTAGCAGCTTATGGAGCTCCGATGAGGTTCTGGAGCTCCTCCATGCTCTACCATATCCTCTGATGGTCCACGATGATCCATGACAGCCTCGCGATGAAGTCCAGGACTCGAAGAAGACATCGGAGTGGATGGATTCTCCATTCGATGGTGCTCTGTCGGAGGCGTTGAGGGAGATCGGAACACAACCCACAGCTCTGTCCATTGAACCATAGGATACCTGCAAGCGTTAGTCCAATAGTCGAAGCGTGCTTGTGTAAGGAGGAGTGAATGAAATGAGGTCTTAGGCAGATGGAGAGGTGGGAGACGGGAGCTTCTCTCCGATGAACCGGAGAGAAGATGGAGCGGAGGTGGTCAGGCTACGGAGAAGGGGAGATGGCTATCGAAGTCATGCACAAGTATGGGTGTGGGTAGGTAAAGCTACTTAGGTGGTCAATGGAGAGTGATACAGACGAGAGACACCTAATAAATTAAGAGAAATTAGGAATAAAAAGCACCAAGAGATCAAGAAGGATTACCGGGAAAATTGGCAGCCGTTGGGCCTGGGCTTGAGCTCCTAGGCGGAGCTTCGATCTTCGCTGAACTCCTGCGGCCACGGGGAGCAGCTCGCCGACTCTAAATGGCCAGAGACATAGCCTACCATGGCTATGGGTCTCAGTGGAGGCTCCACTGTCTTCACGCCATTGATCCGGCATCCCCTTGTCACGGGGAGGCGGAGAGGGGATGGGCAAAGCCCTACGTACAAGTGGACACCTTCGAAATTGGATGGCATATTTGAAGAGGTGACGAGGCAGTGAACGGCGTGGGGTAGCAGGTGGATTGTGGAGCGAGAGAGAAGGAAACGTGGCTACCTAAAAGGCCAGTGAGGGTGAGGGAGGATCGAGCTTGGTTGTGGAGCGGTCAACTAGTGGAGAGAGTGGCTCAAGAGACGGGGGGAATGGAAAGGGGGCGACAGGTGCACGAGGTGGAGGATGTACGGGAGAAGGAGAACTAGAGGAAGGAGATGAAGTTTCGACCGTTGGATCTTGTGATCCAACGATCAAGAGAAGGGCATGAAAGAGGGGCTCAGATCAGACCAATGAAGGAAGCATTGAATGGCTGTGGAGAGTGCCACGTGGCGAAATGGGAAAAGAGCAGAAGTGAATGGTCCAGATGCGACATGGAGAGGATCAAATGGCGGAGATCGAAGGTGGTATCCAAGAGACATGATTTAATGCCTTGGAGAAGATCGGGCGACAATGGAGGTCGGCACGTGGCGTGAGGAGTGGCGGGTGTAGGCAGACGTCCGTGATGAGATCTGGGCTTTAATCGAAGGGCTGAAAACGACAGCGGGAATGTGCAAACGAGATTGAAGGAGAAGCATACGATCGGACGGTGGAGGATGGAGGGCATGTGACAGAACGTGAAATGGGCCACGTGGCTTATTAAGAAAGAGCCACATGGCCCAATCAAGTTATTTAGACAAAGAATATGAAAAGGAAGGAGAAGGAGGCCGAATTTGGAAAAACTGAAAACATAAAATTTGTAGATCTCGATGAGATCTACAAGTTTATGTTGCCCAAAAACGGAAATGAGGTCAAACGAAGGGAGAAATATTTTTGTGAGTATTTTTTAAGGGTATAAAAACACTACGATTTTTGGTTTTATTATTTTTTGTAATTTTAATTTATTTCAAGACTCGGATATATACAATGATTTATCTGATTTTTATTGACACTAATTTAAGCTTGGGGGTTAATATAGGCAAATAAATATGATGAAATTGAAGTTCATCAAGGTGCGCCATGCATTATGTGGGAGAGAGGGGGTAAGTGGGAGGTGGAAGATGGTGGCTAGACCATTGGATCGTACGAATTCAACAGTCATGAGAGGAGTGCGACTGAGTGGATAAGATTAGATCCTATGTTCTGATCCAAGGGTTGTGGGTATGTCACCAAGGAACAGTCATGATGAGGCAGAGGGCTCTGATCCTATGGTGGGGAGGCAAGAGGCTACGTGGAGAAGGCGCAACCGTTGGATGCGAAGCAATCCAACGAGCGAGATGAGGGCAGAAAGGAGTGGTGTGGATGTGTGGATGGAGAGCTGATCCAATGGTTGTGGGAGGGGCAGAGATGGAGGATTTGGATGAAGTCGGGCAAAGGCATCAAAGGGCCCAGGAGGAAGGTACGTGGCAGTCAAAGAGATGGGGTCACGTGGCGGCTCCAAGGAGTGCTACGTGGCCTAACTAATTTATTAAAAATAGGAAAAAGAAGAGAAATTCGAAAAGAAATAAAAGAAAGAGGAATTACAAAAGTCAAAACATAAAATTTATAGATCTCACGGAGATCTACAAGTTTTATGTTGGACAAAAAGTCAAAAGAGATTAAATAAACAACATAAAAATTTTGGAAGTATTTTTAATAGATAAAACATTGTCTTTTAATTGTTTTTGTGATTTTTATGTCTTTTTAATTTATTTTCAAGCCCAAACTAAATATCTACGATAATTAATCTATTTTTTAGGGTTTTAATAGGGAATAACAATAAGAAAAATAATGAAATAAAAGGGGCTAATTTATATACAATAATTAAGGATATTTATAGGAAGACGGTAAATCGTTAATAAAGCAGAATTAATGAAGATTTTGATTGAATTGTTTATGCTCAAAGGATATTTAAAGAATATAGTGATTATAAATCAGAGACTCATCATCCCCCTATACTTAAACTATGCTCATCCTCGAGCATCTAAAGAATGAAGAAGTTGGATTAATCCCTAACAGTGCATGTGAATTTTCAAGGATCAATTCCTTAAGGACCCTTAATTTAAGTGATGCTAAAATTCTGGGCTCAACCAAGCTCTAGTAAAAAGGAATCCAACTTCTCTAATTATCAGACTCTCTTGTTTGTACATATAATATAAGGATATGACAATTAATTTACTGCAATCATGAGAGTCAAGTCGAGATGTCACCAAAGGTCTCAGTCCAGGAGACTCTCCTCTAGACCTAATTCTTAATACTAGGGAATAAATCATTTCTTGCATTCAATCCACCTTCTCATTAGTTTTTCAGACTTGAAAATATAGATGGAAGGCCAGATGATGGAGGGCATAGGTTTGTGTATATTCTTCTCTCCCTCACATTAGAACAAGCATCCTCTCAAGTGCCTTATTACTCAACACATGTATATTTTTGTTTGCTGATCAATGTGTTCCTCAAGAGAGCTCGGAGTCATCTGCACTTGCTTTCCTAGGAGTACACTAGGGTATGTCTCTTTTGAGTATCTAAGATACCTTCGACACCCAAACTTGTATTAGTATACGATGTAGATCCCTTTTTGGGTGCTAGTCCGACTCCTTGGTCTTAACAACTTTAGTCCAAATGGACACATTGAAATGGTTGGCAGCGCTCGCCATTGATGTAAGCTCTTGATTTTTAACTTTGTACTGAGAGAGCTTTACTTTCAGTATTTCTTTCTTTTGTTTTCTTTTTGGCTATCTCCGCTGCTTTTACCAAGAGTTGGCGCACATTGATTAATAAATTATTATGTTTCATCACACTCTGACATATAAGTTAATATCAAAAGATAGCATGAGAACTTGTTCACATAGTGGCTAGGGTATGCTGACACTCAGGTTTCTTGAAGACTTCATTGACTTTATCCCATCCTCGATTGTCATTAGATCGGGTCTAAACTCAAATCTCCAGTCTCGGTTCCTTTTGATAACTCAAATCATCTCATCGATCATGCAGTTGTGAAAGTGATGTACTAATCATATTCTTTGAAGGTAGAGGCTGGGGGTGCAATATTGTGCTCATATATTTCAAACTAGGGGATTATTAAGTCTCAAATTGTAATGACTAAGGCTGGTTAACTCAGACTCTCGAGATCTCAAAAACCAAGTGCCCTCAAATCCTTAAGTCTTGAGTGATAGTGAATGTGTCAGGAATACACCAATTCTAAAGTTAACGATTTTTGTAATTTTTTATTTTTGCAACTTTTACGAGATTTTTTTTGAATCTCAAGAGAAATAATGACTGGCCCAAGCTCACATGAGTAATTGCATCCGCGATGAATCTCAGATTCATCACTCTAAAAGACATTAATTAAACTCAAATCCTTGAAATTCATTGGCATTTTTTCATTTATATTGCATAATTAGCATTCATGCATGTATAAATAATAATTGCATTTTATCACTCATAATTGCATAAAATAAGAAGCCAGCAATCCTATCCCAATTGACCTGTAAAATAGCCTAACTTCTCTAATTTTTTAATTAATTCATCCTAACTCCAAATAACCTAAAACCACCTCCATTATAAAAATATTACCAAGAAGAATAATAAAAAATACAAAAACATCACTAACATAAATAAGTGGACCAGAAACTCAAAACTTAATTCCAGGATTTCTGGACTAAAACATTGATATCTTCATCATCCAGTGTTTAATTTGATCCTACTCACTTTTGAACTAATGTACATTCATTTACCTTCAAAACAAGACCAAGTTCAATAAATCAGAGCTCATATGTGAAAGTTGGATTTTGGGCCTCTTTTATACATTTTATATTTAAGTAGTTTTTGACCTATTATTTTATGTGCATAATTAACTCATTCTATTTTATTTCTTTTTAATTTATCTTCTTTGACTAAAGTTTTATTAAAATCACAAAAATCCAGATCCAAAATGAGCTTAAAATCAAAGAAACTAACTGAGTCCAAGTCTTCATTAACAGTCTGTACAAAAGTTATCATTTTCGTATATTATTTTATTTCTTCTTTTTCTTAATTAATAAAATAAAAAATAGATTAATGTGTAAATATTTATCTTTTATTTATTGTAATTTTTCTTGATTTTTATCTTATTTAAAAATGATAAAAAAGTATAAAACCCAAAAATCTAGGTATTTTATGTACATGGAGTACCCCAAAAAAATCACTTTGCACAAATGATCCATTTTGGTTTTAGTTTCTTCATGAAAGTTGTAGATCTCATCGAGACAAGCAACTTCCATGAAGAAAATTTTTCGATACAAGGTCGTTTACTATTGCCTTTTGACTTATCTTTATATTTTTATTTTCGAATTTTCTAGTGGTGACGCGTGGCAGCTCCTGGAGCCGCCACGTGTCACCCATTTTTGGCCTTTATATAAAAGTTAATTAAAAATTAAAAATAAAAAATAATAATATAAAATACCCAAGCATGTGCCTCCTGCGTACGTGCTCCTCCTTCCCCTTCCTTTCCAGGCACTGCACGTGAATCTCGTGGACCGCCGCTCTCTGCGTGATTTACGGCCCACTGCCACCCTTCTCAATCTCCTTCCCAATCTCATCGCGCCGCCATCCTATCTCTCCCCGTGAATCACTACCCGGTCTCCTTCTATCTTTGCCCTCCCTCGATCTCATCAAATCTCCATATCAATCGCCTGCCATCCCCGTTATCGTCGTTCAACCCTAAAAAAACCATCGACTCCCTCTGGTGCTTCCCATCCACCGACCACACATGCAAGGAGGAGCTCACGATGGTGACAGCACCATGTACCCCTCTAGCCGGCGAAATCCAAGGCTCCCCCCGCTCCGCCTTGTCGCAGCTTCCCCGAAGTCTGCTTCGCTCCGGTCTCGTTCGTTGAGCCATCGCCAGCGATTCCCCCTTTTCATCCTCCAGGTTCACCGCCGCAGCACACGTCGACCTGGAACACCTTCTGCTTCTCCTCCTTCCACCGCTTTGACGCCGATTAACACCACCACCTACGCTTCAGGCTCCTCCGCTACCTCGACTTAATCACCCGATCCATGAGGTGGCTCAGCCCGTTGCCACCCGTGATTGACTCTCCTCTGCCTGAGGCTTGATTCGCTCCAGGAACTTCCCCGCCGCTTCTAGAGCAGTTCGTCGACATCATCTGCAGTCCGAGCCAACGTCACTTCATCAATGCACCTGAGTTGCTCTACCCCAACAGATTCTTCGCTCGACCGACCTCCACCGCAAGTCGCCTCGGTCAAAGGCCTGTGTACCACCTCCCATCACCAATCCACCCCTCTCCGCCACAAGCTAGCTGGGTGCGAAACCCAGGGCCCTCCCCATGTGTGCGGCACGTGTGTGGAGGGAACTTTGCAAAGTTCCCCCCTGAGGACCCACATAATTCCAGAAGACCCCCCGCCACATGATACACACATGCGAGGTGGATATTGCGATAAATCCCCTGAAGGAGTGCCTTATTCCAATTATGCCCCCGCATCTCCAGGGTCACGTGCTTGGCACATGACTCTTGGAAATTTTACACGAAACCCCCCCTCGGGTTCGGTAATTACTTTCAAGTCCCTGCTTTGAATCTTATTTGTTTATTTACTTATTGTAATGTTGCGAATAGACCCATGTGTTTCACTCATAATTTGAACAACTCTATTACATCATTTTATAATTAAAAAATTGCATGATGTTTCTCTACTAATTCTCTACATTATGGCATAAACTTGTATTTTTATGATTTGCGGTTAATTAATAATAATTATTCTTGTGGAAAATTATGTATTTTTACCCAATCTGTGCTTCGAAATTTGCAATTAATTAACCAATCATCAAAAAATTATCGTAAATTCATAAATTGTAGAATTAATTGTATTTAACACCATGCCCAAAAATAACCACATTTGCATGCATACTTTTCTATATAAAAATCATTTAGTGTATTCCATTAAGTAATTTTTTATATATTAAATCTCGTATTTTTGAGGTTTAGGATTTTTCTTAGATAAATCACTTAGTGATAGATCTTGGATAATTTTATTCCTTGAAAATAAATAGTTTAATATTTATTATAATTAATTATTGAAATTCTTTTTATTTACATTCATAAATTCATTAAGTATTCATCTTGAAACTGAAAATTTTAAAAAAATTGCAAAGCATTTATTTCATCATAATCAACATCTCGGCCAAGTTTCATAATTTTTGACATCATTTGATTGGTATTAATTTTCTAGTCCTTAAAATCGACCACAATTGCATTTTGCATTCCAAAATTAAGTTAAAAATACCAAACATATTCCACTTTGAAAACTGCTTACGAAATTCGATAGACATTAATCTAGGTTATTCCTTTGCCTCCTTGAGTCGACCTTGCTTAAGTAAAATAAACAAAAAGCCATTCGAATTAAATTGAATTGATTAATTGTGGCTATTTTATTGATTGATTCCGATTACTCGACGTAATCACAAAAACACATTGATAGTTGAAACAATAATTCACATCATTTAAAGAGAGTATTTTTGGATTCGTCAGATGGCGCCATTGTCGGGGAGGCAAATGACCTAGATTTTTGTTTAAAAAATTAGTGCTAGTTTTTTCATACTTTCAGGTAGTCTGACCTATGAATCTTCATTGTAAGTTTTCTATTTTTCTTGCATTTATTTTCAGTATTTATTCTCTTGCTTTATTTTTTATTATTTTTTGTCACTCTCGTACATACTCTCTCTTATTTTTTTGTGCAAGGAACCCGACGCCCTTGGAGCGATTCTCTCGAGCCGACGCATCTTCACCGACCGCCAATCCACATTAAAAATAAGATCGAGCCAAGTCAAGAGCGAGCGTAGAGTCTAGGATTTATTTTTCTGTAATTCTAATTTTTGTAATTAATCACTCATTTATAATAGTGTACGTTTGGACTGTCACGTGTGTAACAAGACCTAAACCTTTTCTATGATATGTCGTGGCTTTTTTCACTCTTCGGTAAGGATGGGGCCCGACTTGAGTGGCTCGTAGGCTAGACCTACACATACGGCTATTAAAGCTTCTAGGATTTTATTGTTTGTGCTCATAGAACCTAGGACCACACTTCACTTATTTGAGACACACATTGGATCATTCAACTTAGTCAAAATTTTAACTTTATTCTTCACGGCTAATAAAACTTTTTTCTAGGTACGGGGTTTTGTTGGCTTGCATTCATATAGATTAATTTTCAATTCTTGTATTGCATCCCACATGGAGATTACAAGGAATCACTATAAGTCTTCTAACTAAGCATACATCATCATTTTCGCGTGCACCGGCTTTTACCGAATTTCTCCCTCCTATTTTGTCATGTAAATTTTAAAGGAAATTGGGTCTGGACGATAGACGTGTATTTGTGCTCACCTAATTTTTTAGTGATCACCTAATTAAAATTGGGACTACTAAATGAGGCCGACTTTAATTAACTCATAAAATCAAGAATTTTTACGGGAGAGCAACCCCAACCTTGGATTCATTTATTTATCTGAGTGAGTAAGAGATGATACTTAAGGTTAGAGCCCAGCTCTGGAATATTCGTTCAGACTACTTTATCTATAAAAATAATTAGCTACTTCTCAGTGAGGAAATACAGGTAGCCACTAAACGGTCCAGATTTCCTTAACAGAGTGGGTGGTTTAAAGGACACTGTGTAAGGCTCCATCCTTAAGTAACGGGTAGCCATTTTACGGTTCGTACTTACACCCATACTGGCTGGAAGTAGGTGCAACTAGTCGTAGGAATTTGGGTCAGTCTTTAAGAAAATCTCCGACACCTAACAACTGGCTAATTCTTTTCCAAGATTGATTTTATCACCAACTAAAATTGAAAAGATAATTTACTGAACTCTTGCGACTTCATTGTGTGAGTTGGCGAATCTGGAGTTTGATTTGTGTTTGCATTGGTATGTGTAAATCGATCTCGAATATCAAAAACCACATACTTGTGTCTTCACTCTCCTTGATTTAAAATTTTGGGTTTCTACTATTGAGTATCCCATACACTTAAATATTTTCAACGAAGATCTATCATGACAACTCATCCACCTTTGAAAAGAACATGACATAGGTTCGAGGACCCATCAGATCTGTACTATGAAAATGTATTTGTCTTGGTCAAAACCAAATCATTTAAACCCTCTTCTCAAGAATCATCCAACATTTATGAGAGACTTTGACCCTCGGATGAATCCAATCCAATCTTTGAATTCAAAACCGTTTTACCCTGATCTTTGGATCGGTTTATCTACTTCTACATATATTCCATCTCTCATGACCTTTCCTACATGTGAATCACTGCCATCTAGGGATGACCCGACTTATTCCAGATTTCTTTCTAGAACCCAAGAACCATTTGAAGAACAACACATGGAAACAAATGACTGGCAGCAATATCGCCCCCAACCAACTTCATTCCTTCCTCACAATTTTGTTGGGATAGGTCAACACTACACAATTCTACATCTTTCCTTGACCATAAGGAATAATGTGTAAACCCAACCACACCGGATAAAGAAGCCCGCACCTAATGATCATCATTGTTGGATTAACCGCAACGATTACATCCACATTGACAACCGCGAATACCACTCCTTCGGACAACCTGTATACATAGAACCAAACCAATGATATTGACACACATGATCCCTGTATGAATCCACTGTATGAAGAAGTTACTAATCACAATCAAGAACATGGAATATACTCAACCCAGCAGTACATTCCTGAGTCAAGATTTGTTGAGTATGAGACCTACAGATTCCCGCAGACTGAGCAGACTCCTTCCATAATTTCTTAGGAGAAATTCTCAGAAGATAACGATCATATACTAGATATTCAAAGAGAATCTTCTCCTAGCTCATACAAGAAAATGGAAAATGTAATGACTGGATCTCAAGTTCAAAAATGAGAACCCACACATATTGCTCACATGATTGAGCATAAAAAGTTTTTAGAGGATGACATTACGAGGATTACTAAGAGATATGAATTGATTGAGGATGAATTTATAAATTTCACTGACCGACTAATTTCATTCTATGGTAGCTGGGTATAAAAATGGAAGATGAAAAGATTGGATCTCATGTTGAAAGCTCTGAGGATATTTAGAAGCCCATAGACTATGTCCACCCTAGGGATGATTCTGACAGTGACACCTCTGCATATTACTCCCCTAGGAATGACTCTGATTCTGACTCTTACTCAACTAATCAAAACCCTCCTCATCTACGGAAAGTACCACATCTACACACCACACCTAAAACACCAAAAAAACGAAATATTAAAAACACTCAAAAAATAAAAAAAACCAGAAAAAATCATAAAAATTGAAAGTGAAGAGGATTTGAAGAATTTGGATCCTTCTATAAGGGAAGAACTAGAGAAAAGATTGATTTTTGAACTTCCCTTGATACAGGCCATTGAACACTTTCCCGACCTTAAAGAATTTGTAATGAGCAAATTAATGATGAAAAGGTCAGGCATGATAAGAACAAAGACTGAAAGACATATCTTGTCAATAGCCACCTCCTTGGTGTTGAAGAGAAAGGCCAAGAGCCATAGGGTGAAGCGGTTGCCCAGATTTGATTGTGGAATCAAAGACACAATATTTACCCATGCTCGAATCGATGATGACTCACCAATCAATAACCTCCCGACCTATGTATTTGATAATCTTAAACTCAGACCTATCGGGAAGATAAGAGAGATCGTCGAACTAGCTGATCGATCTATAAAGCGACCGAGAAGAACCATTTCAGTCATCGTTACATTCCAAGGTGCTCCGCTCAAAGTGGACTTCACAATCATTAATATTGAGCATCAAGGAGAATTCACCCAGTCTCCAGTCATTCTCAGAAAGCCATTCTTGGCATTGGCTAATGTAATTATTGGGTAGAGACTCAGAAAATCAATTTTACAACATTGTGTGTACTTCGATATCAGTCAATCCTTGAGGAAACACGATATTCTGAGGCGACCCACGAAGTTAGCAACAACCGTAACCACCAAGCAGCAGAAGAGCCCTACCCCGCTGCTACACCTGAGATAGCGGATGTTGAACTGACCATTGGTTCAGAGATACTCCCCACTGTTCCATTTCCCGTTGCTCTCACCATAGAACATAGAATATATGACTTCTTTTATGATCCCGAGACATATGCATGGGATCACCCTGAATCGGCCGAAATCTTCTCTAACCACCTTGATCAAATCGACCTGAATACAGGAATGCATTAAACATCAAGTCAATTGAGAACAAATACGCGGGATGTGCACTGACGAGGGAGGAATATTTCAATGGTTGTTCATCTAGAGACTCGATTGTCAACACTCACTTCTAGGACCAGCATATTCACATACAACGCGAACCAAAATTCCCATTCTGAATGCTCCTTCATCAAGAAATAAAGTGACCTTCCGGAAAAGGAATCGTCTGATGATTCCTCATCAATTTCGGACAAGGTGATCTTTATGAGTGAGGTCAGTCGGTAGCTCTAAAATCCTATCTACGCAGGGATCCAAACACTGATTCCTGTTGGACAACTCCGGTCCCTCACTATTATTCGTCCATAGCCGACTCTCTTAGTCTCACTAAATATACTGGAATAATTTCTTATCAGCTGACGGAGACTGGTGCTTCATAGTATTCATCATCCGAGAACGAATCGCTTGATCCCAAGAATGAACAAATTCTGAGAAACCAACTGAAGCAACTGAAGAACAAGAATATCTGGAGTGTCTCCACTTTCAAGTACTATTCCTCTGAGGATAATTTCGAGGATGCTGGATATCATCTGATTCATACGCTTCATCTACTCTCCAACATAATTTTTCTTGAGGATAACCCTAATGATGGTTGTGACTCATATGCTTCATCTTCTTCCTATCGTTACGATCTCCCACCACATGCTCACAAAAAGATCGGTCAAAAATTGCCTTAATCATTGGCAACCCGCTCTCCCTCCCGACCCCATCGGTTCCCTTGTACATCTTCTTCCTCTATGTATGTCAAGGCTTAGGTATAGGGGGGGACCGATGCCATCTGTTGATACTACTCTCCCCATCCAATACTTCTCACAATCACCCCATTTCCACCCTTCTTCCTATACTTAGACTGACCGGAGCCTAAGTATAGGGGGTCCTGATGCTTATTGTATGTACTCTCTCCATTCACTTCTTCCATTATCTGCCTCATTTTTTGCACTTCTTCTATACTTAGACTGCTCACAGCCTAAGTATAGGGGGCTGGCCGATCTCTGATTTTCTTTTTCATTCTCTTACGCTTAGCCCGAGCTATGTCTTCTCTATGCTTCTTGTGCTCTGAGGACATAACACTCGCTAACTATAGGAGTGTGTGTATATACTGTGTATATCTTTTACCCATAGCTCGTACTTTTACGTAAATCTATATGTATTTACAGGGTGGATAACTAACTTGTAAAAACAAAAAAAAGAATTTTGCCACTAACACAGACTTTGTCCAATTGTACGCAATGATTTTTTTGAAAATCAGCTTCTTATTCATTTTTGAAAAAAAACAAAAAAATCTTAAAAAAAAATGTGTGCCCACATTTCCTGCATCTGCACTTCATCGAGCACTACATGCATCATGCATTGGTGAAAAGTCCTTGGGTTCTGAACCGAGTTATGAGCAGAAACTGAGAGTGGTTTAGACTTGACCTTAATCCACCTAATTTTCAGAGGAACTTCGTCTAGAAATAAGATTTTAGAAGCTTCTGGTCTTTGACTTAATTCTTCGAGTTCTATATGACAATGTGCAAGATTTTGACTCTTAGTGTCTAACCTGGTCTTCTCATTTAAGGTACGACTTTAGAATAGAGAATTAATTTGTACTCTATACAAAAGTTGTCATTTTTGTATTTATTTTATTTCTTATTTTTCCTAATTAAAAAATCCAAAAAATAGAATAATGTGTAAATATTTATATTTGATTTTATCGTAATTTTTCTCGATTTTTATCTTAATAAAAATGATAAAAATTATAAAACCAAAAAATCTATTTATTCTATGTACATGGAGTACCCCAAAAATATCACTTTGCACAAATGATCGATTTTGATTTTATTTCTTCATGAAAGGTCTCATCGAGACGAGCAACTTTCGTGAAGAAAAATTTTCGATACAAGGTTGTTTACTATTTCCTTTTTATTTATCTTTGTATTTCTATTTTTAAAATTTCTGGTGGTGACACATGGCCGCTCTTGGATCCGCCACATGTCACCCATTTTGGATTTTATTTTATTTATTTTTATATAAAAATTAAATAAAAAATAAATAAAAAATAACCAAAAATAATAAAATAAAATAGCCAAGCACGTGCCTCCTGCGCACGTGCTCTGCACGTGCTCTACCTTCCCCTTCCTTTCCAGGCACCGCTCATGAATCTCATGGACTGTTGCTTCTCCGCACGATTCACGGCGCACCGCCACCCTTCCCAATCTCACCGCGTCGCCATCCTTTCTCTCCTCACGAATCACTACCCGATCTCCTTCCATCTTCGCCCTCCCTCGATCTCATCAAGTCTCCATATCAATCGCCTGCCATCCCCGTTATCATTGTTCAACGCTATAAAAACCATCGAACTCCCTCTGATGCTTCCCATCCACCGATCACACACGTAAGGAGGAGCTTGCGGCGGTGACAACACTGCATACCCCTCCTACCGGTGAGATCCAAGGCTCCGCCCCCCACTCCGCCTTGTTGAAGCTTCCTCGAAGTCTGCTTCACTTCGATCTCGTCCGTATAGCCACCGCCAAAGATTCCCCCCTTTTCATCCTCCAGGTTCACCGCCGCAATACATGACAACCTGGAACACCTTCTGCTGCTCCTCCTTCCGCCTCTTTGACACGGATTAACATCACCACATATGCTTCAAGCTCCTCCACTACCTCGACTTCGTCACCCGATCCATGAGGTGTCTCACCCCGCCACCACCTACGATCGACTCTCCTCTACCTGAGGGTCGATTCGCTCCAGGAACTTCCACTACAAGAAAAATGATATTTTGCAACACAATTAGGTAACAATATTTGTTACCATTTCTAATAGTTTAGGCCATAGAAATATTACCATAGTAAAAAAGTTTTTGTGACAGTAATAAATCATCACCAAAAAATATGATACAATAAATTATTGTTACAAAAAAATCAGCATTGCAACGATTTCGAAAACGTGGTTAAGGTTTAACAAATATGTAAAAGTTCCCTCTCTCATCTCAACGGCGAAAATTTCCCTGTTTCACTTTAGCATCTCCCTCCTCTTAGCGCCCTAGTTTCCCTTTGTTTCTTTCCTCAACAGATCTCTCCTCTAAATGTGTAACCTCAGTTTCTATTTTTTTACTTCTTGACTAAATCAGATCACCTCTCACAGAGATGTTGCCATCTTCAAATCTTTTTTGCTCCCTTCAAGGTGTACGGTAAGTCCTACAACCCAAACTCGTCAGGTTTTTTACAAATTTAACTTTTTCAGTGATCTATGTTTATTTTCCCAGATCCGTGAATTAGTTTTTTATGGTTTGATAATAGATTTCTATATAACATGTTTGTATTTGTTATTAATAAGATTGTTGATGGGGGTTACATGTAGAAATATACGCTAATATAATAGATGTTGGGTTCTGCACTTCGTCATGATTTTGCATCGTTTATATTCATAATAGATGGTGAACGTTGGTTTTGATGATGATGATGATGACTTTTATGATTATGGGAGCCCTGGTTTCACCATCAATGAATACATTTAGCAATAGAACGACACTTAAGCTTTCATCATCTGATATAAATTTCCATGCTATTGATGTATATTGGATAAGATAATTGATAAAAGTAACGCATACTAAATGATAAAACTTGTGGTTTGATTATTGTTAATAATTACTCCTACACATAGATTACATGTGTTCACGGGGAGAGTATGCACACCATTTTTATGACCCAACCACTATATTATCAAATCAAGAGATATCTGTCTACTCTAGTTGAAAAGTTTATCTGTTTGCCATTGTAAGCATACCTGTCATGTATAAGATTTTAAGGGGTTGCTTATAGAAACTCATGCCGTTGGAAACATATGATGTGCTACTTATGCATGTTGATAGATGCTTGCCTCATTTGTGATGATAATAGATGACATTAATGGTCTAGTTTTAGTAATAGATGTATGTCTCGACCACAAGCAATCTGATATATAATAGAGTATGTAACAAACCTAATATTTATATTCGATTAGGAGTTCTCAACAAGTGTATCGTAAATCCAAGAAAAAAAACAACTGGCTTTAGTTAAATGGATATCTTGAGATATGTCTGTGGCACTAGCAACACACGTCTTGGTTTCGGAGAAAGGGTATTTCTTTTGTGCTTTACGGACTCTGGTTCGACATATATTACTGAAGGTAGACAATATATATATACAATTAATAAAATACAAGTTTGTGTTATTTCATTGAAAGAAAGATTGTAAAAGTGTGTAAGATTATTTATAGCATCACACATAGTCCTACATCTAAAAATCACAAAGTTCGAGAGCGGGTTTGTAGTGGGGACTACTATCTAACAACTTGAACTTAAGCATTTTGGATGGTGGTTAATGAATGTAGTTGGGTCCAAGACCAGCAAGATATGAAGACCAGTTATCCTCCGTAAGGACTCAGCCTGAGGTCGGTTATGTTACAAATGGTACCGGAGAAGGCTCCCACTTATAGTGAAAAGGCAACCTAAGAGGTGGAGTCGCCCCATACCAGAGAGATAAGAGGAAAGGGCTACCCAAGATAATTCAACCACCATTGTTTAATTTGAATAAATAATGGTCCATATTGAATATATAATTAGGGGGAGATTATTACACCACAAACATAGTTTCACATCTAGTAATCACAAAATGTGAGAGTGTGTTATACATTGTGAAGGCTGCTACTAAATAGCTTGAACTTAAGCATTATGAGTGACTATCAATTGTCCTAGTTAGGCCCAAGCCCAACAAATTGTGAAAGCCAGTTAACCTCCATAATGTTTTGAGCTGAAACCCAAGACATTACTTATCTATTATATAGACAAAATATATTGCTTCGACAGAAGCAAGTACGTACCTCTTTTGTAAGAGGAGGTTCACGCGGTTTTTAAGCATATTCTTTATTGTTATAGTCAAACTATGATGTACATTTGTAGGATCCACACCTTTCATGCAAGTTCAAAACATATTGTTGTTGGGGGTGTCATAGGAGATTACATGTTTCAGAATTAATGCAGCTTGCACATGATAAGATCCATAATAAGAAACAATGTTAGTGTGCAAACTAATATGATATGGAATGTTTGAGAGATATTGCTCCACAATCTGGACCTCCCATATTGAACTTTAGACTTTTCACTATCCTTTACGAAAATTTGATTGACATCTAAATATTTGATATGTAGTCAGCAAATCTGAGATTGATCAAAGAGTACCATGATTTTTTGATTCTCACTTCCTTTATTAATGAGATTTTCTCAATTACAATTTTATGGATGCACAAGCGCTCCCCAGGAACCATAAATAGGGAGGTTGAAATACATGCCAAAAGTAGTTATAACATAATAAATAAATCAATGAAGAAAAAGGAGAAAATAAACAAGGCTTGTGAATACTGCAATGATTTTGGAGGGATCAGTCTTTTAGGTTAGGGTTCAATGGGACTGCCCCCTTGGGGTAGCCAACATGGCTGCCCCCGCTTCATTTTCGATGATTTTTTTGCTTTTGTATCATTCGAATTTCGTTAGAAACAGAGATTCATATATCCTCCATCTAGAATAGATTGATTACAACAATCTTTGGACCGTTAAAATTTCCTTTTCCAGATGGAAGGCATATGAGTCTCTGTTTTTGACGAAATTAGAATGACATATTGGAGGGATATATAGATGGATATACACGGTGATATTTTTCAAAAAAATAAAAAAATGCGGAAAAGTAGAGAGATATTTGTCTCTACTTTAATCCATATCCCTCTACTTTAATCTATTTTTGATCGTTTATATTATTGTAAGAAAGTCCACTTTGTGTAAGTCTTTCACGAGAGACTGATTTGATCATGGTATTAATTTTAGAAAACGTTAAACCTCATAGTTTTTTACGCTTATGTTGGAGATTTTCTACTTGAAAATTCTCTATATACATTTGGCTATTCTTCTGTTATTAGACTTTATCGTGGTTGTAGTTGTCTTAGATTCGATATATCGTCTATGATCATTATATCAACTTTATGTTTTTCCAAAATTCGATTTATATTGAGAATCTATTCCCCACACTACTGTAGAGGAGCATGCTAGTTAAGTGTGGTATATCATGTATTATAATTATTTCGTGCTTGTCTGTTTGTTTGATTTAAGTTTATTTCCACTATACAGAACATCTCCATACATTCTCCATTCCGAATCTTTTGAACGGATGCTCATTTAATCTTACAATAAATACAATTTGCTTTTCCCAAAAAGAGAATGGCAAGAAACACTACTAACAATAGTGACTATAACATATAAAACAACATCATAAAATAGAAACATGTGACTTATTCGTGTAGGTTTGTTGTGATGTGTGAGGACACCTTTCCACAAACACTTGAGAACTTGGGTTTTCTCTTTTCACCCTTCTATGTATCCAGAAGATACCTGAAACTGAATTCGTAAGGCAATAACTGTACATTATGTGATGGAAAAGCCTCTCGTCTCCCTCGCTCGATGCACTTCACTACATCGTTCCTTAGTTCACTGGGCAATTGAAGGCAAATCCAGTCCAATAGGGATTCAAGGTCCTTCGCAAAATCAAGTAGATACCAGTCCAACAACTTCGGAATCACCAGCTTGTTCTTTGGGGAGATGCCAACTGATGCTTGTAAGTAATCTCGTTTCGCTAATTCCAACTCACTCTCAACTTGAGATGCAGTGTATACCCTCACCTATGATTCAAAATTTTTTATTAATTTGTCAGTTATGTAAGAATCCATGCAGCCGACTCTACTTTTAGTGGGAGAAAGCTTTGCCATCCTCAGTTATGCAAGAATGCCATTAAAGATTTGAAAAAGAGAGTCAGGCCTGCAGTCCTTGCAAAAGACAATATGTTTATACTGATGATAATCAATCTTTTTTTGTAGTTAGTTGTGGATATAACTAGTGATATGGTGTTGACTCCATGTAGAAGATCTTATACAACATAAACAAGTTCTGGTCAACACAAGAAATGATATGTGTTATACCATCAACTATTATCAAAAGCACTTACTGCAGGGGATGACCAACTCCCACATGAAAGTGCAAATGTCACCAAAGGTTCGGGCCAGTCCAACCCAAAATTACTTCTTATTATCATCTCATCATTCTTAGACCCCTTCAAGAATGCCTGTGACAATAATTATTACAAAGTTAACTGTAAGCAGTGTTAGGAATTTATTCATGAATAACACTCACCACTTACATCTTTTGAGTTAAAAGGAAGCCTCAGTATGCAGTGCTCTATTGTCATAGCACTTAGTAAGTGACCCCCTACATTAATCGTAGCCTGAGGCAGAAGCATACGATCAAACTTTTTCTAAAATCACCGTACGATTAAATATTAACTAACAGCATTAATTTCTGTATGAAACCAATGGAGATATAAGGCTTGGTATCTATACAACCACAAATTTCAATCATCAAAGACTGGCTGTACCTTCTGCATAAATGCGACCACCAGCTGAGGAGTATCAGGAATACCATGCTCCAAAAATGTCTGAAGAAAAAAAACATGCTTAATTTCATGAACACAATCCCAAATATTATTCAGATACTGAAATCCTATAAATTCAATAAATCCGTAAATGCATAAATTATACAGAACAAGGTAGAGTCATACATTCAGCAAGCATGAATTATAGATGTTAATCCAAAAAGCAAGTTTCTCTTGATGGTCCAGCCCGTGCAAATCCACAGATTCAAGTTTGCTGAGAAGAATTCTACTGAATCCACAAATGCAACAAATTAATGTGGATCTTATGTTACAACACCATATAACTATATAAGCTACATTCAATTCATTATGACAATGCTAACCTTAGCTTGAATATTGGTGTTGAGGAATCAACAATGACGTTCCGGTTGATTGTGCCATGATAAATTGAGCGAAGTTTTTTATACGGTCCAATATCCTTTCTCCCAAAGAAAGAAAATGTACCATAAGGATCATGAGATTGTAAACCTTCTACATTTTCATGGAAGCCTGAAATGGAAGGAGCTATCTCGACCACATCATCTTCATTGATGCTCTGTTTTGAGAATATATTCGAAAGACATTTCAACAAATCCTCAGAAATCCTATTCGGACTGCTTCCAACATCCTCATCTTTCTGAATGTGTATTGGCTTGCAATTAATCTGTACCACAGATGGTTGAAGGCATCATCATATGCTCAAAGCCTTAACACGGCTACATACCAAGCATATCTTTGTGAGGACTCACCATAGCATCAAAGTGTTTGCTGATCTTTGATGCCATCTTCTGTGGAGATTGTGAAGTGCCTTTTATCAAACTATTCATTAGTTGGTTTTCTTTCCTGCAGTAATCATCGTAGGATAAATTGTACTTCCTCGGTAGCCTTTTCATGATGGGAGGAGGACTGCAAGAAATACCATTGTGATCTAGACATGAAGATGATAGCAATGGAATATATTGGTCATTACAAGACAATTCAGAAGACTCAGAGCTCCCACTTTGGGAAACAGATTTGTTTTGCTCTGAGTTGTTGACTTCGTTGATAATATCTTTTCCAATCTCAATCGCCCTCTTTGAGGAAGACAAATAAATTGCTTCTTGATAGAGCCCCTGTCGAAAGTTGACAACTTGTTCTTCAAGACAAGCTACTTCTTCTTCCAAGACAGCTACTTCAGCCAGAAGCTCTAGCATCTAAGTAATAACCAACATCTTCTTGAGGATGTATATTCCAACAAACTGATCCAAAATAAATATCAGATGGCAGTGAAAGAAATATTTACTCGAGAAGGAAGATAAGGCGGAAGGCGTGGAAGAGCACCCAAAGGCCTACTGAAGGCCCTCTCTAGTGCCCGGTGAATGCTCTCCTCATGCCGCAGTTTCTGCTTCAGCTTATCAACCTGCTTAACCAAACAAAATCGAACAGATAACACGGTTGAGTCCTAAGTATCAAATTGTGTAAAATGTAACAAATGCATTAACTATGGCCTGTACCCACGTCTTGCTTCAATGCATTTTTTCGGTCCCTTCTATTCCTCTGCGATTCTGCCGCATTCTGCAATTTCATCAGTCTACCAACCGGGGACAACACATCCGCCTTGGCTTCAATCTCCCTCGTCCCATCTAACTTCTATTCATAAAAAAAAGAAGTTATTGTTCCAAATCTCACAAACGTAACCATTCCTTCTATATTTTCGTCATAAACAAAAAGTAATTAAATAGTAAAGTTACTGTTAATGCCAATAATTCGCCTCAATCACGTGCAGTGGAATGAATGGTACAGCCCAAAAGTGCCAATGGAGTTTAATGACAGGATCAAGAGTAGATCTTGGGAACTCCACTGAAGCAAACTACTGTAACATACGAGAAAAGGCAAATGTGGGATCGGAACTAAAACTTACCCCGTCCAGATTTGCATAAGAAGGAATCAAAAACCAAATTCATATCGGAGAATAATCACAACAGCAACCCCCTTACCCGGTCACGGCCGCTCTTCGAAGGTGCCCTCTTGGCGGGCCTAGCCATGCGAGCTCTGGTGCTCATCGTCACTTCTCTCAAGCCTTTGCTTCAATCCCAATCCTTCTCTTTTTAGGCGAAGAACAAAGACACGCTTCTGACTGCATTAAAGAAAGAGGCAAAAGAAAAGGCCTTTGATCATGAAGCCCGCAGATTTGAATAAAAAAACGGGCACAACCTGCAATCGTCAGCTGCAAGCAACAGCCACTGATGACTCCATTAAAATAACGCCGATTCCTTCAGGAGTTCTCAGCAGTCGTCAAAGAAGGCGCCGCGTGGTTAAAATTCGGAGTTGAGACATCGACCTTTGGAGGTCGGAAAGAAAACAGAGCATGTGAAAACAGATCGAAGGGAACGCTTGATTAATGATGAGAGCGGGGAATTTGGAGTACCCAAAAACGGGGAATTGCCTTGGAAGCAATGGGAAGGCTCCTTCTCTTCAATTTCGGGTCTTTCTTCCTGCTCGTGTTCTTTGCCTTCAAGGGAAGACAGGGCTCTCTGCTGATAGCAACCAGGTGCACTCCAACTGCTGCTTAAACACTAAAGTAAGTTTGATGATATGTCAGTGGCAGCTGTCAATGGAGAGGAAGTCGTTGTCGTGTGATCTCTCTCTCTCTCTCTCTCTCTAAATCTCACCCCCCTCTTTATCTGTCTTGCCAACACTGCTGATGCTTAAATCTGTCATTGCCAACTTTAGCTGGCGTGCTTGTTTACTAGGTAGTCGGTGCCTTGATCTCCCGTCATCGATATGTTTTGCGTCGATTTCCTGTGGGGTTACGATCATCATGATATTGCGTGGCTGCCTCCCTAAGGTGGTGGGTGGACTTGAATTACGGTCATTAGATACCATTCACGGTGTAATGATTTTGGCTTGGTCTTGATGGCTCCTCACCTCGGACTCTTCTAGTTGGGCCTTCTACATACGTGAGAAATACTTGAAGCGAGGAATCGAGGTACGTCATGGTCTTCTTCTTCTTGAGAGAGATCTGAGAGAAGGAACAAGAGAGATGCGTGATTAAGTTGGGAGAGGGCTCCCTAATGCGAGAGATCGTATCGTGTGTTCCCTCCTGGAGGAGGTAGATATTTATAGGACGTGTATGCCCCTCGCACAGTCCACCCTCTCCCCCATGCCCAGCAAAATGGTTTCTCCGCGAAACTTGACCTTGTCGAAACCGCCGCCGACGGTTTTGACCATTCGATCATCCGTAAGATTTGTTCCAACATCTCCCACTTGACGTAGTGATCAAAACTTTTACACTTCCGTTGTTCGTGTAGTGTACAAAGATGTCTACATTGAGGTTCATTATTCATGAAAATCTCTTCTGTGACTCATGCATTCTTAAGTCCCATTAAACCAACATGTTTAATGTAATTGCTAGCTACTATTCCCTTGGTCAGAGAATCGACCAGCATATCACTTGTAGGTATATAGATTACCGTTATTTCTTGTTTCACCACTATATCTTGTATATAGTGATATTGGATTTCAATGTGTTTTCATTTATAACTATTAGCCCCACTGTTAATCAAGCTTATTACAGCTTGATTATCACAATACATTTCAGTTGGTCCTTTGACTAATTTCAGGCTTAAGTCTTCCAGAAAATTTACTCCAAATCCTATGAGTGTGGTCATGCTACATGTAATGTATTCTGCCTCCTGTGTATGTCTAGCTACATGATGAATCCACATTTCATCATCTTTATTCTATCATTTTGGCCTCAAAAACCCTAGTAAATGCGTGTAAATATCCTTAATTCTAGCATCTTAGCATTCATGCATGTACATATAAATAGTGTATAAAATACTGTAATTAAAGCCAAAATTATAGAATAAATAAAAGAAAAGAAAAAGAATAAAATATTATAAATATTTTATGACCCAAAACCCCGAGACCTAGGCATCTTGATGAATAGGTCGACAAGGAATAAAGTAGGGGGAGATAAGGGCCAGAATACGGTAGA
Organism: Ottelia alismoides; assembly: GCA_037367405.1. Classification (NCBI taxonomy): domain Eukaryota; kingdom Viridiplantae; phylum Streptophyta; class Magnoliopsida; order Alismatales; family Hydrocharitaceae; genus Ottelia; species Ottelia alismoides. The sequence goes on along the minus strand of JAZKJV010001413.1, from coordinate 186,440 downwards.
ATTACCTTTGTTTTTAATTCATTCTTTATTCATTTTGGGGTCTATTTTTGGTTTCACTTTTTATACCTCAAATAAAAAAACTTTGTACATGAAAGTTGTAGATAATTAAATAAAGAAAAATACAAAATTAATTCACTGAAAAATAATGTACAGAAAAAAGTTACGGTCTGAATAAAAATCCAAAATCTCAAATTCCCAGACCTGTATCTCGCAAATAAAAACTCCAAATGCATCAAACTCACCTTTAATTGTATATAATTTAAAATAAGCTATTTAATGGCAGTGGTTTCGCATTTGGCGGAGCTACGGTTTGAAAGTTGAGTTTTGGACCCATATTGTATACTTGTACAGATTAAAATATTCATTTGATTATTTATTCATTATTTTTATATTTTTATATTTTATAATTTTGTAACTATTATTTATAATATATAGGAACATTAAATATGAATAAAAATACAAAAGAAATGCAAAATAAAATACATGTATATAATACATAGGTATAATACCTATACTTATATCTATACAATTAATACTTTTATTTTATTAAGTGTATAAAACATATCAGAAAAATAAAATAAAAATATTTTTAAGTGTATAAAAGTATTCTATAAATTTATAAAATAATAAACAAAAATAATAAAATTAAATACACAAAATAAAAATAAAATATTAAAATATATAGATAATATACCTATAAAGGGTATAAAAGGGAACTTGTAAAATTATACCTCCTAAAAATAATTAAAATTCATAATAAAATACTTTAAAAAATAATAAACATTTTTTATTTTATAAGTTTAATTTAATAAAATCATTTTATAATTCTTTTCGATTTTATAAATCTTTTCAGGATGTTTTTTCCTGGTTGGTCCACGTGGACCAACCGGGTTGCGGCAAAAGTTGACTTGGGTCAACTCTCTGCCCAACGTTCTGGAACCTGTCAGAGATGCGTTTTAACTCCTATTGATAATTTTTTCGAGGCTCACCCCTGCGCCATTTCATGATACACCCTTCTTGACTTTTCATCCCCATCGATCAAGGATTCACGCCCAAGGTTTATCTTGGGGTGCGGATCATCGACGCACCTGTGGTGCCTCGTTCTTTGAGCTCGCTCGACTTCCCATTCAAAATACCCCCCACTCCCTCCTTTGATCTGTGAACCACCTGGGATAGCTTCAGACCTCCGGGAGTGGATTGGGAGAGCCTCCAGTGACAGGGTAGACTCCCCAAACCCCCCGTCAAGGTGCGGCGAGGCCGAAGGTTGGCTTCCACAACCACCTCCGGCCACTAGGCCGTCGAGGTTTCATTTCGGGCACACATCCCTTGAGGTCATTTTTCGCGTTGTTTCTTGCATTTTCTTAGCTAGCGTAGCCTTAGGATTAGTTCAGCATCTTCATTCTCGATCCACACCCACTCATTCATCGCGCCACCACCTCGCCGGAGCAAGCTCCGGCGAACTCCATTTTCGCCAAACCCATCATCATTCCGTACGCCTTTGCCCTGGGGGAACCTCTACTGTCGTTGTGCGTGTCTTTTGCAGGTCCCAGGTGCTGAGAGATCCCCTCCTAGGGTCGATTTTTGCCAAAGAGCGAGGTACCTGGAGCCGTGACTTGACCTCGACGCCGTGGTGGTCCACCACCATTTTGACGTCGTCGGTGGCTCGAGGGGCTCTCTAGGAGGAAGCCCGGTGTTTTTGGGGCTTCATTGCACTTCGGATGGGAGCGGATAGGCCGGTGGAAGCTCGCCTTGGCCGGGGAGCTTCCCTGTTTTTCCCCCGCCCTCCGCAACCGTTCGATCGCCGGTGTTCTTCCAACACTAGCCGCAACCGTCAGATCGTGATCTTTCCCTGCCGTTGATCAACCTCGGACGTTCTGATCTCAACCATCGCAGACGAAGGGGCATCGGGCGACTAGGAAGTGACATGTGTTTAAGTGGCGTTTATCAGCTGCCCGATCCAAAGGCCACTAGGTATTTTGCATTCCTTCTCCCAGCGAGTTTTGTATTTTAATATTAGGACCAAAACTTTCATATGCAGTTTAAATATTCTGGGGATTTTGCATTTGTAACCCCTAGCTTTTAATTATTTGCATAACGGTCCCCGCCAGGTCACGTGCGTTGCGCATGTGACTTGGCGTTTTTGCAGCGACAACCTCGTGAGTTTTAATATTTCTTTTTGGCCCGCGAAGTTTTTAATTCAGTTATATAATTCTGGTGTTTTTGTGCATAAGCCCCTGGATGTTTTACTATTTACAAAATACCCCTGCCAGTATCCATTTTCTTGCTGTTTCCTCTATTTATTTCATGCATCGATAAAACCCTAAAAAATCCACAAAAATTAGTTTAAGCTCCTGTTGCATTCTAGTATCATGTCATATTTTATTTTTCATTTTCATTGCATTTTAATATTTATTAAAAATCAAAACATGCATTTTTGCTACTGTTTGCATTAGAAAATCCATAAAAACTATAAAAATAACTCAGAAAATTCCCCAAAAAATGTATTTTGCATATTTTAGTGTCTTTTAACTCCTATCCAAAAATCATTAAAAATTTCAAAACAAAAACCTTAAAAATTAGAAAACCTCTAAAAAATCTTCATAAAAATCGAAAAAATTCAAGAAAAATCTTAAAAATCCAATTCAGTTTCTTAATTTTCTCTGATTTATTCTTTTTTATTTAAAATTAATTTGAGGAATTTTGGACTCTGATTTCTATTTTTAATCCTCATTTTAATTTCAGCCAGTAGTTTAATTCACGGTTTTCTTGTATTTTTACCTTTAAAAATATCAAAAAAATTAAGAAAAATCTAGAAAATTCACAAAACAGTAGAAAATTATAAAAAGACCAAAAATATTTTATTTTGTGATTTTGACTATTTTCACCTATTTTTATAAATACCTTATCCCCTCTTTTCTTATATTGTATAGATACTTAATTATTGAAAAAGAAAATATAATAAAAATATAAAATATAAAAAGAAAAATATAAAATCAGCAAATTAAAAAATCAAAATACAAAAATACAAAATTAAAAAATTAAATAAAAAAATTAAAAATAAAAAACCCACAAAAATTGCATACTTGTAGACACACATCACAATCACATTTTTGCACAATTTGCCTGATCTATCCTGCTTGCTCCCTGAGTTCGACACTCTACATACTTGCACTATACACATTTCTTGTAGAGTTAAAATAAATTTGACTCCACATTTATTTCTCATAGCTTGATTTATACTATTGTGGCTTCATTGTTGACTTTAGTTCAGATTTCTGCGTGGTCGACGCATCGACTAAGTTCCCGCCTTGTGTGGAACTTAAGACCACCGTTTTCTCGCTAAATCAAATGGCGCCGTTGTCGGGGAGCAATAACGCATAGTTCAGCTTTTTATTTGTGATTGTGTTTTCTTGTCTACTTTTGCGGCTTTATTTATTTGCTTTTTATTTGATATATTTTTTGAGCTGTCTAACCCCTCTCTTTGTTGACTTCATGCGGGGAACCACGGATCGAGGGAGGCACTTCACCCGCGGCACCGACGCACCCACATGAAGCCGGCTCTAGCCAGCCTAGCACCGAGGAGACGAGAAGAGAATTTTGAAGACCGAGCTCCACCTTAGTCGTTGCATTTATTTCCTTGTATTTATTCGTGTAATTTTTGTGAGAGAGAGACCACTTAATTTGTAATAATACAGGTACCCCCGAACTTTGGACTCTTAAGCCTAATTTCCAAGTGTTTGTACACTTGGGGGCTCACCGCGACTTTTTACGGTTTTCTTCGCATTTTTTTATTTTGTTTTCTCGGTTTTGTTTTCTTATTTTGTGTGATTGAGCCCCTAGTTCTAGGAGTTGCTTGGCGTTAGACTAGGTCCAAACCCCTTAATATCTTGCATGTACCTATAGTGCGCTTTGGACTTAGTTCAAATCTTTAAACAGTCGCCTCATCATCTTCGAGCCTTCGTGCCCAAGTCCACCCTGCCAAGCGCTGCTCCTGAACTCGATGTCTCGAGAGGAGGAGGGGTGAGCCTAGACCGGACTCCTGGATTGAAGATCGGTGACCGACTTGTGGTGCTTCATGCTAATAGCAATTTCTGAACTTAGGGTGATTTCATCGGCTTGCATTTGCATATAGATAGGTTTCAATTCTGCTGAGCATCCTTGCATGTAGAGTGCTGGAGGCAAGGTGAGCATTTCTCTTTAGCATGCATCATTGATTTGCCGCTTGCATTGCTTTTATGCCTCTCCCTCTGATTTTGCCAACCTAGGTGCTTAAAGGAATTGACTCCTCGTTAGGCGCGTGCATTGCTTATTAAAAATCCAAAAAAGTGATAACAAATAAAATTAGGACTGCTAACACTACTCGACCCTAAAATCAATCAAAAAGAAAATTATTGTCTTGGGGCGAGTAATCCCCTTATTGTCTTCATTTTACTTGCTCGCGCACACGCTAAGGATTAGTGCCCAAATCCCATTTCAGCCCCTAAGTGTTTGTGCATTCATGCATGTGCATATAAATAGTGTATAAAATACTGTAATTAAACCCAAAATTATAGAATAAATAAAAGAAAAAAAAGGAATAAAATATTGTAAATATTTTATGATCCGAAACCCCTAGACCAAGGCATCTTGATGAATAGGTCGACAAGGAATAAAGTAGGGGGAGATAAGGGCCAGAATACAGTAGAATTACCTTTGTTTTTAATTCATTCTTTATTCATTTTGGGGCCTATTTTTTGTTCTACTTTTTATACCTCAAATAATACATAAAAGTTGTAGATAATTAAATAAAGAAAATACAAAATTGATTTTACTGAAAAATAATGTATAGATAAAAAGTTATGGTCTGAATAAAAATCCAAAATCCCAAATTCCCAGACCCGTATCTCGCAAATAAAAACTCCAAATGCATCAAACTCACCTTTAATTGTATATAATTTAAAATAAGCTATTTAATGGTGGTGGTTTCGCATTTGGCGGAGCTACGGTTTGAAAGTTGAGTTTTGGACCCATATTGTATACTTGTACAGATTAAAATATTCATTTTATTTTTTATTCATTATTTTTATATTTTTATATTTTTATAATTTTGTAAATATTATTTATAATATATAGGAACATTAAACATGAATAAAAATACAAAAGAAATGCAAAATAAAATACATGTATATAATACATAGGTATAATACCTATACTTATACCTATACAATTAATACTTTTATTTTATTAATCTATAAAACATATCAGAAAAATAAAATAAAAATATTTTGAGTGTATAAAAGTATTCTATAAATTTATAAAATAATAAACAAAAATAATAAAATTAAATACATAAAATAAAATAAAATATTAAAATATATAGATAATATACCTATAAAGGGTATAAAAGGGAACTTGTAAAATTATACCTCCTAAAAATAATTAAAATTCATTATAAAATACTTTAAAAAATAATAAACATTTTTTATTTTATAAGTTTAATTTAATAAAATCATTTTATAATTCTTTTCGATTTTGTAAATCTTTTCAGGATGTTTTTTCCTGGTTGGTCCACGTGGACCAACCAGGTTGCGGCAAAAGTTGACTTGGGTCAACTCTCTGCCCAACGTTCTGAAACCTGTCAGAGATGCGTTTTGACTCCTATTCACAATTTTTTCGAGGCTCACCCTTGCGTCATTTCATGATACACCCTTCTTGACTTTTCATCCCCATCGATCAAGGATTCACGCCCAAGGTTTATCTTGCTGTGCGGATCATCGACGCACCTGTGGTGCCTCGTTCTTTGAGCTCGCTCGACCTCCCATTCAAAATACCCCCCACTCCCTCCTTTGATCTTTGAACCACCTAGAATAGCTTCAGACCTCCGGGAGTGGGTAGGGAGAGCCTCCAGTGACAGGGGAGACTCCCCAAACCCCCCGTCGAGGTGCGGCGAGGCTGAAGGTCGTCTTCCACAACCACCTCCGGCCACTAGGCCGTCGAGGTTTCATCTCGGGCACACAGCCCTTGAGGTCGTTTTTCGCGTTGTTTCTTGCATTTTCTTAGCTAGCGTAGCCTTAGGATTAGTTCAGCATCTTCATTCTCGATCCACACCCACTCATTCATCGCGCCACCACCTCGCCGGAGCAAGCTCCAACGAACTCCATTTTCGCCAAACCCGGCATCATTCCGCACGCCTTTGCCCTGGGGGAACCTCTACTGTCGTTGTGCATGTCTTTTGCAGGTCCCAGGTGCTGAGAGATCCCCTCCTGGGGTCGTTTTTGCCAAAGAGCGAGGTACCTGGAGCCGTGACTCGACCTCGACACTGTGGTGGTCCACCGGTGGTCCACAACCATTTTGACGCCGCCGGTGCCTCGAGGGGCTCTCCAGGAGGAAGCCTTGCATTTTTGGGGCTTCATTGCACGTCGTAGGGGAGCAGATAGGCCGGTGGAAGCTCGCCTTGGCTGGGGAGCTTCCCTGTTCTTCCACCGCCCTCCGCAACTGTTCGATCGCCGGTGTTCTTCCAACACTAGCCGCAACCGTCGGATCGTGATCTTTCCCAGCCGTTGATCATCCTCGGGCGTTCTGATCTCAGTCGTCATCGACGAAGGGGCATCGGGCGGCCAGGAAGTGACACGTTTTAAGTGGCGTTTATCAGCCGCCCAATCCAAAGGCCGCTGGGTATTTTGCATTCCTTCCCCCCGCGAGTTTTGTATTTTAATATTAGGACCAAAACTTTATATGTAGTTTAAATATTCTGGGGATTTTGCATTTGTAACCCCTAGCTTTTAATTATTTGCATAACGGTCCCCACCAGGTCACGTGCGTTGCGCACGTGACTTGGCGTTTTTGTAGCGACAACCTCGCGAGTTTTAATATTTCTTTTTGTCCCACAAAGTTTTTAATTTAGTTATATAATTCTGGTGTTTTTGCGCATAAGCCCCTGGATGTTTTACTATTTACAAAGTACCCCTGCCAATATCCATTTTCTTGCTATTTCCTCTATTTATTTCATGCATCGATAAAACCCTAAAGAATCTACAAAAATTAGTTTAAGCTCATATTGCATTCTAGTATTACGCCATATTTTTATTTTTCATTTTCATTGCATTTTAGTATTTATTAAAAATCAAAATCATGTATTTTTGCTATTATTTGCATTAGAAAATCCATAAAAATTATAAAAATACTCAGAAAATTCCCAAAAAAATATATTTTGCATATTTTAATGTCTTTTGACTCCTATCCAAAAATCATTAAAAATTTCAAAATAAAAACCTTAAAAATTAGAAAACCTCTAAAAATCTTTATAAAAATCTAAAACAAGAAAAATCTTAAAAATACAATTTTAGTTTCTAAATTTTCTCTGATTTATTATCTTTTATTTAAAATTAATTTGAGGAATTTTGGACTCTGATTTCTATTTTTAATCCTCATTTTAATTTCGGCTAGTAGTTTAATTCACTGTTTTCTTGTTTTTGACCTTTAAAAATATCAAAAAATTAAGAAAAATCTAGAAAAATCATAAAAATAGTAGAAAATTATAAAAAGACCAAAAACATTTTATTTTCTCATTTTGACTATTTTTACCTATTTTTATAAATACCTTATCCCCTCTTTTCTTATATTGTATAGATACTTAATTATTGAAAAAGAAAATATAAAAAAAATATAAAATATAAAAAGAAAATATAAAATCAGCAAATTAAAAAATCAAAATACAAAAATACAAAAATTAAAAAATTAAATAAAAAAATTAAAAATTAAAAACCCACAAAAATTGCATACTTGTAGACACACATCACAATCACATTTTTGCACAATTTGCCTGATCTATCCTGCTTGCTCCCTGAGTTCGACACTCTACATACTTGCACTATACACATTTCTTGTAGAGTTAAAATAAATTTGACTCCACATTTATTTCTCTTTGCTTGATTTATACTATTGTGGGTTCATTGTTGACTTTAGTCCGGATTTCTGCATGGTCGACGCATCGACTAAGTTCCCACCTTGTGTGGAACTTAAGACCACAGTTTTCCCGCTAAATCAATACACATCCTTGTTTCTTGCTACCCCAAGAAACGGCTGCTCCACTGATGAATATGTGATTCATCACTCTAAAAGTTGAAAATAGAGTCTTGTTCCCGAGTAAATAGATGCATATTTCCCTTTATCTTGCACAATAAGCATTCATACATACATTCATAATACATGCATTTTAGCACTCCATTTGCATTAAATAAGAAGCCAAGATCACTTGTAAAATATCCACCTATAAAAATAACATCTCCCTTATAAAATGTACACCTGTAGTTAATAATATATGGAAGAAAGTCAGAATTCTCCTTTGTAAAATATCCAATAAAGCCCTAGAACCCCTGGACCACAAAATGCCCATAATTCCCTCATACACCCTCTAAAATAGGTCTACTCACTTTCAGAATAATACACATTAAAAGACCTTTAAAAATGAGACTAATTTCATCCAATTTGGAGCTCGTAGGAAGAAGTTGGGTTTTTGGGCCTCTATGTATACTAAATATGTGTATATTTGTACTCTTGTATTTTTGTATCATATTTGACATCATCTCTGTCTTTAATTAACATGAAACTTGTAGATCTCATCGAGATCTACAACTTTCATGTTTTGAGTTTTTCCAAATTCGACCTCCTTCTCTTTCTACACTCATTTCTCTTCTCAGCCAATCACAACTGGCCACGTGGCGCCCTCTGATTGCGCCACGCGGCCCGCTCCCCTTGCCTTAGCCGCCCCTGCTCTCAGCCGTTGGATATTCTTCTGGATCCAACGGCCAGTTGTTCTCCACGTACGCCTTTTACTTCCACCGTCAGATCACTTCCCCTCTTCCATCTCAGCCGCCCTCCTCCGCCTGCCTATGCGCCTGACGCGTGGCACATTGTGCGCCTTCTGATCTCGCCCTCATCTCTTGATCCCTCCCGTTCTTTTGCACCAGATCCTTAGCCATCCGATCAAACCCATGGGCCCATCTCCACCGTTCGCCAGCACCGCTTCCATATCGCGCCATGTGGTGCAATCGCACCCCTTGATCGCTGCGCCTCCGATCAGAACCTACCCGCTCCTTAACGCTCTGATCTGGGCCGTTGGATCACAAGATCCAACGGCCACGACTTCGTCTTCCACCTCCGGCGCACGTCTCTCCCACATTCTCAGCCTTGCACGAGGGGCTCTCCCCTTTCTATTTTCGCCTCCACTCCAGCCACCCTCACCGACCGCCAACACTGCCACGACCTTCACCACTCTCCCCTCATCCTCGCCAGCCCCCTCTCTTCCCACGACTACCACCAGAGACGCCCCACGACGACCACAAACCTCACCTCGCCTCCAGCCTTGCTGTCACCTTCACTCTATAAATCCTCCACCTCCGGCCACATTCACGGCAATCCGCCACCTCAGAGAGAAACCTAGAGCTCAGAGCCTTCGATTGGTGACAGAAATTGAGAGATTCCTTGAGTGAAGACAGCTTTCTTCTCCGGCAAGATCCACGGTGCCACCGCTTTGCTGCAGCCCCTCCTCCGCGAAGCTGCCCGAGCTCAAGACCCTACCGATCCTTCGAGCGAAGACCTGGAACTCAAGACCGAGCTCCAATCCCCAGGTAACCTCCTCCATCCTTCTTTGATCTTCTTCTTAATTTTTCTTGATTTTCTCCGATTTAATTCAAACTCCACCTTCATCCTCTCGCTTCATCTTCACCTCGCCGAGCTCCGCGACGGAGCCCCTATCTTCGCGCACCCTTCCGTTCCTTCAAACACCGCACTCCACCTTTCATCGACTCCAGCTCCGCCACCTGGGCGGAGCACCATCGCCGGACCACTCACACTCCGCCCTAGGCCTCGACCGTTCACTTAGCACACCTCCCCGCACAACACGCGTGCTTCGGCTATCGCTAACCCCTTGCAGGTGCTTATTCCTTCACTGGTCGGAAGCTCACCGGATCCCCCATTGAGCTTCATCGCCACCGTGCTTTGGCATTCCTCCTCCGCTCCTGAAACCACCTGAGTTTTCACCGCACCGCCGCGAATCTTCCGAGCTATTTCAGAGCATCTAGAGAGCTTCAACGACGCCTAGCGACCGAGGCGGAGCAGACCCCCCTTCGCCGGAGCCCCGCCTTCCCCTCCGCAGGTGGCGGAGGGCCGTTGGGGAAGAAGTACAGTCACCGTTCGATCATCTTGATCGAACGGTACCGAGCCAGCCACGTCGCCCACATCCGGAGCACCAGACACCCGTTGGATCGGTTGTGATCCCACGGTCAGGAGCGAGCAAAGTCAACATCAGCCGGAGCAGTCCAAGGGCGTTGGATCTTCTTTGAATTAACGGTCTTGATCAGCCACATCGCCCACATCAAACAGCCGTTGGATCGATCCATCTTGATCGAACGGTGCGTAGCCAGCCACGTCGCCTCACTTCGCAACCGTTGGATCATCCGAGATCCAACGGGATTGATCACACCACGTCTTCATCAGCAGCAACCGTTGGATCAATCTAGATCCAACCGTCCAGATCACGCCACGTCGCCCCGATCCGAGCCTCTTCCCCGACCTCTAGGCTCGGATCCCCAACTTCTCCGAGCCTCCAGCCGAACCTCCAAAGCGCCCGAGCCTCGTCCCGAGCCACCGACGCCACCCGAGCCTAGGTCGCCCCACGTGAGGAGCACGTACGACCTAGGTAAATTGCACGGAGCCCCTGGAAGTTCCAGAAATTACATTTTAGTCCCTGTGAAGCGCCCCCACGTGAGGAGCACATGCGTCAGTGGAGAAATTGCATTCCACCCCCCTACAATATAGGTAATTACATTAAGGTCCCTGTCAGCATGTTTTAATTTTATCAATTTTAATTTTCTGTATTGCATACACCCCTGTCTTTGTACGCATATTTAGGTGTCATATTTCATCACTTTTTAAATTCCAAAAATTGCGTGTTGTAGCTTAACTTGTCCTTGATCTTGTGTGACACTTGTCATATTTTTGTGGTGTTAGTAGAATTTTTTAATTAATTAATTGGTTTATTTATGTGATATTTTACCTAAATGGACCTTTTAATTAATAGTTAATTCTCTGTAACTCCAAAAATTCCCAAAAAATCATAGTAGCTCTAGGATAATTAACTTAACATTGCATAAAAATTTCATCTCATTTACACACATTTCGAGACTGAGTAAATTATTTGGTGATTTCCTTAGTTTTATTTTTAATAGATTCATTTCACATTAAAATTAAAGTCTGACAATTTTCCTAGATTCCTCATCATTAGATCTATCTAGGAGAATTTTTGTTCCTAAAAATATTGCGATCTGATATTTATTAAAATTAAATTAGTCAAAATCACACTGCATTCATATTTAATTCACAGTAAATTCATTTAGTGTCGAAAAATTCCAAAAAAAATTAGGGTAGTCTATTTTCACCATATTTCATCATCTGGACAATTTTCATTATTTTGGATTTCATTTGAACATATTTCTGATTTAACTTCAAAATTGGCTTGATATTGCATGTGTCTTGCATAGAAAATTGAAAAAGGACCAAAAAAAATATTTCCCGAAAATCACACACTAGAACTTTGCTGAAAATTCACCTAAGGAGACAGATGCCTCCCTGAGTTCGACCTTGGACTTCACCAAGTAAAAAAAATTTCCACTCGAAATTGACTTGATTAAATTAAAAGTGGTTTTTGATATTCCCTCTCGTTATCCGACTGCAACGAACATCAGAAATAATTTGGACATTAATCTGCCTGAATTAACAAGGGTAGCGGGAGGCTCATCATCCACCAAACATGAAAACGTAACCTGATGTGGATTTCCTATCAACCACATCTCCACCAAAATCTGCATCGGAGTATCCTACTACTTCAAGTGATTCAACTTGATACACAAGTTTCAGATGTGTTGTCCCTTTCAGATATCGAAGAATCCTCTTTACAGCTTCCCAATGTGTTGGACTGAGATTGCTTTGATATCTACTGACTAAGCTTACTGGATAAGCTAAATCAGGTCAAGTACACATCATTTCATACATTAGACTTCCTAGCTCTTATGCATATGATACATCTAAAGGTTTCTACCTCTTTCCGGAGCACTGACTCTTGCTGAGTCTCTTTCACATAACAAGTGTTGTTGGAGCTAGAATGCTATTATGCATACCAATTCTCCTTAATATAGTATGCAAATATCTTTCCTGACTAAGGCTCACTGTCCTCGACTCCCTGTCTCTTGTTATTTGAATTCCAAGAACATATGATGCTTCAACCATTTCCTTCATCTCAAATTCATTGCTCAATTTCTGTTTGATTTTATTGAGCATTTGTATATCATTACCTGCAAGCAGAATGTCATCCACATACAATGATATGATTGCAAACCTGCTCCCACTCTTCATGACATACACACAATTCTCCAATTTATTTGCAATAAATCTAAATTGGACAACTTTCTCATGAAATTTGAGATACCATTACCGTGAAGACTGCTTCAAGCCATATAATGACTTTCTTAACTTGTAACCCTTTTTTCCTAACCTTCAACGTGAAAGTCATCAGGTTGTCGCATATAAATTTTCTCCTTTAATTATTCATTAAGGAAGACCATATTCACATCCATTTGGAACAATTCCAAATCCATATATACGACTAAGGCTAAGACCATCTGAATAGATGCAAACTTAGCCACTGGAGAGTAGGTTTTCTGGAAATCTATTCCAACTTGCTGAGTATAACACTTGGCAACTAATCTGGCTTTGTATTTGCCAACAATACCATCGACTTGGTACTTTTTTATTGCATACCCACTTACAACCTATGGATTTCCTACCTTATGGCAAATCACATAGCTCCCATACACCGTTTCGCTCGATTGAGTCCAACTCATCTCTCATGACGGTCGTCCATGATTCTGACTCAGACGAAGGCATAACTTCATCAAAGGATATGAGATCTGTACAATCCACGACATCCTCATCCACTGTGTAACACAATGCTTCACATCCATAGAAATGGTAATCTTCCATCCATACGGGTCGTGTTCTAGGTCTCTTATTGCCTATATACTCCTGGGTTGTGTGGATCCACCCACTTTCTCTAAAGGATCACCATGTTCCATAGGTTCATTCTCAATAATTGGATGATCAAAATCATCCCCAAGTTTTTGTCTAATGCTCAATTCATCTTCATTGTCTTGTAGGACAATTAGAGGATATGATTCCTCTACTTCATGCTCCATTTCTTGATGATTTTCAAGAAAAGTTGCATCACAGCTTTCAATTAGACCTTTGGATTCATGAAAGAACCTATATCCTTTAGAATTCTCATTATAACCAATAAACCTGCACTTTAATGTTCTAAAGTCTAGCTTGTCCCTAAGCTGACTCGGTACTAGAACATGTGCAACACATCCCCATTTCCAGAGATGGTCCAACTCGGGCTTTCTGCCATTCCATATTTCATATGGCATTGATTCTATGGACTTGGTGGGAACCATTTTCTGTATGTAGTTCACTGTCAACACTGCTTCTCTCTAGAATTTCTTGGAGAGTCTTGAGTGTGACAACATATACCTTACTTTCACCAATGTTCGATTCTTTCTTTCTGCTACACCATTATGCTATGGTATATAGGACCTTGTAGTCTACCTACGAATGCCTATCTGAATGTAGTAATCCTCAAACTCCTTTGAGGTATATTCCCCACCTCTATCTATCCTAAGTGTCTTGATTGGTTTTCCCAATCTTATCTCCACTTTCGTCTTATATCTCTTAAATGTTTCAAGTGCTTCCGACTTTCTTCCTAAGAAATAGACATAGGAGAACTTTGAGTAATCATTAATGAATGTTATAAAGTGTTCCTTATTTCTATGTGTGCTAATGCTCAATTGTCCACATATGTCCGGATGGATCAAACCTAGTAACTTTGTTGATCGAATTCCAGTTGGAAAGGGTCTTCTCGTCAACTTACCGGTCAGACAGTGTTCGCAGGGCAATGTCCTTGCACCCATAATCTTAGGTAACATATTTGCCTTTATCATTTGATTCATCTTAGAAGTCCTGGATGACCCTGTATCATGTGCCACAAGTCCTAGTTAGACAAACAACACAAAGAATACTCAAAAGAGACACTCATTGATTCAATAGGGCTTATTACAGGAAGTCAGAACAGGTCATGCCCGGGCACAAACTTTCCCAACGCCTAGACCTTCTTATTCTTGCCTATAGATACATGCTTATTATAAAACCGGACTTCGAAATCCTCTTTGAGTAGTAATGGGATAGAGATCAGGTTCCGACGTATCCATGATGCATATAGTACGTCATTCAGTACCATAATGTTATCCCCCAGGTCAAGTCTGTATGTCCCAGCACCTTCCACGTTCACGTAGGTGTTGCTCCCCATGAAAATCCTCTGTTCTCCATTGCTCAACTCCTTGAAGTCCACCAGTCCCTCCTTTGTCTTTGCTATGTGTCTCGTTGCTCTAGAGTCGATCCACTATCTGTCACTGTCCGTAACGACGAAGTTGCATTCCATGACAACTGCAAACTCTATCTTTTTTGTGAACTTTCAGTAAGGGGCATTTTAAGTTTCCATCTTCTTCGTCTTGAGGCAATCAAGCTTAAAATGACCATATTTGCCACAATCGTAGCAAGAGCCGTGTGGGTATTTCTCACTCTTTCCCTTGAAGTTTGCCTTGAAGGGGCCCAACCTTTTCTTCGTGTGCATGACATTTGCTTCTTCTTCCTCGATCTCAAAAAACTTAGTCTTTGATCTTTGTTTCGTGAGGTCATGTTCAATTGCTAGCTGAGCAGGTAAGTCTGTCACAATCTTAATTGTCCCATTCATCCTTAAAGATGCGGCTACCGTATTGAATGATGGAGGGAGGCTTCCAAGTATCGTTGATATCTGCATCCTCTCTAGCATGATACACTCCGCAGCCTCTAGATCCTTCATCATCACAATCATCTTGTTCCCATGCTCTAGAATGCTTTCTGATTCTTTCATCCTACACGATTTATACTTGTGTAGAAGGAGATGGACACTCACTTCTAACTTGGTGTGATATTTGTCCTTTACTACATTTCAGAGCTCGTAAGATGATTTACAGGTCTCAAAGACCCGAATCAAGTTCAGCTCCATATGCGTGAGTATGAAACTTCTATACCTATTATCGATCTTCTCCCATTGTTCATGGGGTCGTATTTCTTCTACTGTCGGGTTTTCAGACAGTGTAGGACCAGGTTTATCAATGATGGCATGGATGCTGTCATGCATCAATCCATAATGGATCTTTTTACTCCATAACTAGTAATTGGCACCATTCAGGTACTCAATTTTTTCGACTTCAGTGGGTATAGTTTTGCTTGTCATTATGGATCTAATGAAATAAATGCGAAGTTTGTATGAGATTGTGAATAAAAAAATTAATAGGTAGTTGAGATTAACAAAGGTTTTGATATGTTGGCTATAGTCGAAAAACAACAACTATGTTTTTATTAACAAAGTTAACAGTTCGATGATGACCATAAAAGATGTTTTTTAACAAAAAAACACAACAATAGACAACAGAATATAAAAACTTGATTGAAGGTTCAATTTGGAAAAGAATAGATGAAGTTTCAATCTGTTCATCTTGAAGAAAAACTTAAAAATTGAAACCCCTTTCCCTTAAAAAAAAGTACTTTAAACCTTTATCTTTATAAATAACATTTTTAGCTTGAGATTAAAAAAATAATAATGACAGTAGCTTCTTAAAATAAATGGCTTCTTAAAAAAATTAAAAAAATTATTAATTAATTAAAAGAGGTTTATTCTTTGATCTTAAACATAGTGTGGCTAATAGATTAAAGGAAAACAAACAAACTGGACATCAATCCTCATTTTGAAGCACCAACTAAGTACGATAGTTTATTTTTAAACAATTCTCTTGCCCCTTAAAGCCCCCTCCTCTTTATTTCCCCTTTTTACAAAATTTAGGGAAACACACATGGCAACACGTTTTCTTTTTTTAAATGGTTGAAACCTAATTAAAAACAATAAGGGGTACCAAAAGGTAACATGTAGCTGTCGGACCAAAAAAACACTTAAAAAAAAAGAGAACCTGAAGGCCCGTTAGGGTTTTGTTCTTTCGCTAGACATGGGAGACAACCGTTTAAAAGGGGTGATAGGTGATCGCTGCACACACGACAACGAGTAGAGGTTCGTCGACGCACAAATGCAAAAGATCGAAAGCAGAGGCTCTGATACCAATGAGGAATCGAGGTACGTCGTGGTCTTTTTATTCTTCTTGAGAGAGATCCGAGAGAAGAAACGAGAGAGATGAGGGATTAGGTTGGGAGAGAGCACCCTAATGCGAGAGATTGTATTGTGTGTTCCCCTCCTAGAGGAGGTAGATATTTATAGGACGTGTATGCCCCTGACACACTCTGCCTTCTCCCCCACACCCAGCGAAATGGTTTCTCCACGGGACTCGGCCTTGCCGCACTCGTCGACGATGGTTTTGACCATTTAGTCATCCGTAAGGCTTGTTCCAACATGAAAGGTCTCTCCTTCTGGGAGGTATCTTGGAATAATTCCGACTCTCCTTGATTTGGAAGCATATGTTGACTAGCTGTGACACCCTATGGGGCATAATCTCCAATTCGCCATCTTGCTTGGCATGGACCCATTCCACCAAGGGATTCTCCTTTAGGGAAGCTTGCAACCTCACTCACCCTGTGGTATTGAGGTTTCGTGGGCTGCTGAGGTTTGGTGCAAATAGTCGTCCCCAAAGCACTCTTGTGTACTTTACCGTACAACACTGAATTGGTTGCCTACCACTAATCACCTCGCAAAGCATGGGATATGTGTGTTAGCCCCATGCTACCTTTGCTTGGGCTCTTTGGAATGTCATGACCATGACTTTTCAATTGCACCTTCTCGTATGGGGTTCGACTGTCCGTGTTCAGTACCCTGACGCTGCCATAGCCACCTCTACTGCCATTGCCGGATATTTTGGAGTGGATTTGGCATGTGGTTGTGGGTGATTCCCACCAGTAGTCCCATGTTACTATTGTTGCTATTATCTAGATGATTTGGAGAGAAAAGAACTAAAGGTGGGCTGAAGTGTCTATAGGTGACCACAGGTGACTAAAACTACATGTGACCAAAACTTAAAAACAATCAAAAGTTAGTAGACAAAATGGCCCAAATAGAGAGCCAAAAGGAAATAAAAAGAGTGGAGATGCCCTTTCTACAATCGCCCAAGTTAAAGCAATGAGTGAGAATCAATGGAGGTGTTTTTCAAGTAATGTAGAATTATAAACCACTCTCTCGTAAGTCCTTGGCTATGAGGCATGGATAAATAGGATCGAGATAATAACCGTATGTGTGGGAAGGGGGTAGTTAGCAATAATAATTGCAGTCTACAAAAATATTAACAAGACTAGCATTGAATATAAATCAAATAAGAAAAAACAACAACTTCCATAACGATATTAACATGGACATTAAATTGATTGAAAACCATAACCAAAGTCTCCTATCTCAGGATTCCTCATGGATCATGTTGATCAATCAAACTCTGTCTTGAGGTATTTTTCACATATAGCTTAACCATTTCTACAGTTGCTTTGGATCACACACAAATGCTTTTACAACTTGGATCATGAACAAAGATTCCGGTATAGAAGCGGACTACTTGGATCAAACACCAAGTTACGTGAAATAGGAGGTCGTTAGAAATGTAAACCCATGACGAGTCATTATGAAATAAAATTTATTGAGAACCATTTCATTCCATTATCTGAATTAAAGCATAATTGTGTTACTAATAACAACAAGGTATTTTTATATAAATTGGGTTGTAACTATGACAATCTTGATATCATACAAATGATGATCTAAAGAGTTAGATCATAGAGATTGATGTAAGGTTATAGATCTAAAGAATCAGATCGAGGATACAACCGACATCGTCAAGTGCTATTCAAGAAGTATATCAAATCTAAGAAGTGATGACAATCTTTCCCAAAAGGGTCAATATTCGTCTGACAATCTTGATGTCAATCCCTCAGATAGGAATAGAAATTGATATGTGTCGGATGAGTTGAGTTAAAAAGTTAACTTGATATGATTGAGATATTAAAGGAATATATAATAAAGAGGCACATATCCTTTGACAAAACATAGATACATCCACATATATGATCATGTGCATTTTATATACCAATATATTGATGACTTGAGAAGGTATATTATATACAAGCAAGCTAGTGTACATACACAAAAATATTAGATGTATGATCTCTCAAAGGAATCACACAAGTTCATACTTTCTGAAGAAAAAGAGGAGATGTCATAAATGAGATAATGGGATCATGTGAAGTAAGATAAGAATTTGAAAATATTAAACCCTTGAATGATATCAAAATATGGGGATGAACTTTAGGTTTATTCAGAGTATTTTTTATAGGATGCATGAGTAATACGATCACTATAGATCGATGTGATCAGAATATATTATATACTATGACACTTCCATTATAAAGGAGTAATGAAACCAAATGGATTTCAGTGACTTCACTTTGAATCTAAATAAAGGAAAATGAATTGGATTCAGTCTCAATTCATAGAACAATTTCCTAGACCCAAAAAGTTAGAAATTCATTTGAAAGAGTTCAAAGTCTATTAGAGAAATTGATTCAATGTAAGATTGAATCAAATATCTCCAAGTGGTATGAACCCTGGTGTTAGATTTGAGAAATTAACTATCTAGATAATAACTTTTATTATCATTGATAATTTATATGTGAATATGTGAATGTGATTTACATCATTGATTTTTAATCTAACCCTAGCAAATCCAATGGTAGGTTTTTTCCCACTCTCCCTCCTTTCTTCTTCTCTCCCCTCCTTCCTCTTCCACTCTCTTTCTCTCTCTCCTTCCTTCTTCATTCTTGCTGGACAAAACCGTACTCTCTCCTTCCTTCTTCACTCTTGCGCTTACAGAGGGGAGGTCGTCGTCACGACCCACGGTGGCCCTCCATCTTCGACACATTGGGCACGATGGCAGGGTGGCCCTTGATCTTGGCAGAAAGTCTCCACTGGTGGTCGTGGACCTCTCGCAGAATATCTTCTCCGACAAGGTGTCACCTCTAATATGTGACATGGGTACTCTCCAGGAGCAAATAACCACCTTTCAGGACCTCTGCCTTTAGCTTTGGGCTCTCTATCCAAGCACTGTTCTAGTATATGGAGAAGAAAGAGCTCAACAACAGGAGGGCGAGGGGCACAGGGGGCGAGGGGCAGAGGCTGGGAGGGCAAGGGACGCAGAGGGCGAGGGGTGCAGGGGACGAGGGGCAGAGGGTGGGAGGGCGAGGGGCTGAGGGCATGGATACTAGGGGCGGAGGGCGGGAGGGCATTGGGAGGAGGGTGCGATGGGCCGAGGGGCACAGGGGGCGAGGGGAGGAGGGCGGGAGGGTGAGGGACGGAGGGCAGGAGGGCGAGGGATAGGGGCCAGGGAGGGCCAGGGGCAGAGGGTGAGAGGGCGAAGAGTGGGAGGGAGACAGTTGGGAGGGCGGGGGCCGAGGGCGAGGGGGGTGGAAAACCGAGATAAGGAGGAAGGAGACGGGGAATGGAATCGAATGTAAATTTGATAAACAAAATGTGTAAATGTAAAAGAACATAACGTAATCCGGTTAGTTTTAACGGGTAAATGGATGGGGGTTAACCATAAGGTCTGCAGAGTAAGGGTTAGCAAGTTTACGAGGTCGAGGGAGGAATATCGATGTTTCAAAGGTCGTAGAGGTAATTTAAAAAGATTACAGGGTCTGCCAGGTAAAAATACCTTAATATTAATGTGGATACAATTCATATTTATTTTAGGGATTTTTATCTAGCAAACCTCATAAACATTTTAAAATGACTCTACGACCTTTTGCACAACGTAATTACCCCATCGACCCTGTGAATTACCCCAAGAACCCTCACGGGCTTAAAACATATTACCTGAAGGGTTCATGGGGTAAGAGTTGGCAAGTTTACGCGGTCAAGAGGGGAATTAGGTTGTTTCAAAGGTTGTAGAGGTGATTGACAAAGTTTATAGGTTCTGTCGGGTAAAAATCCCTTTATTTTATGACTTGTTTTATGATTCACGAAACTAATTGATGTTGATGTGAATCAATTTCACACCATTAAATAAATATAAATTAGATTTAGATTTTTTAACTAATGAATTCGATTCATCAATTGGTAGGATGACCTTGCAGTAATCCTAAAATAATTACCAGTATTTATCTAGATAGATAATTCCATAATTGTTGCAAACCAAGTCTGTGAGTGATGAAGACACCTCAACCTAACGTACTACAAATGATAAGTATCCTTGTGGCGGTGGAGATGATCAACAGAAAAAGAGAATGTGAGTCCCCTTTTGAATTTTTTATTTATTTAAATTCCTAACAAATGTGTAGGGGCAAGTGTGGAGAGTGTCGAACTCAACGAGGTAAACGTTCAACTTAGTAGTGGGGTATAGTTATTGATTAAGATTTTTCTATATTTTCTAAGGATACTTTTGGTAACTTTTCTGTTTTTATGAAATTTTAATGATTTTCTTTTTTAATTCATTTTTAAATGTCTATTTTTTTATTTTTAATTTTTAAGTAATTATAATTTTTTGAATTTTTAATTTTCAAAATAATTTATGGACAAAATATATACAAAAGTGATGGAAACCTTTTTAGATATTTAAAAAAATCAACTAAAATCAAAATAAGGAAATAAATTGTTTTTGTGTTTTTAATAATTTTTATTATTTTTGGTATTTTTGGGTTGTTTCTCTATTTTTAGGGATTTTATTCTAAACTAAACTTGGAAAATAATTTAGATAAAATAACTACTATTTTTGTGATTTTGTAAAATATAAAATAAACTCAAACTTACTAGAAATTATTTTTTTTATAAAAGTAAATTTTTATTAATTTCTAAAAGAGGACTAAAAATATATTTCTCTGATTTTCTTTAATTTCACATATATTTTATAAGTTTTTAAAAATTGTTAAATTTTCATGTTTTTCTTCTCGTATATTTATTTGTTTTTTAAAATGTGATAAAATACAGTAAAATTTAATTATAAGAATATTTTTATATTTTTTCAAAGAATTTTCGATTTTTTAAAGAATTTTTAAAGTTCAAACAATGAAAATGTGTTATTTTTTTAAAATTAGAATATGAGTTTCTTTTTGAAAACTAAAATTATTGGAGATGGATGAGTTTATTAGGTATTTAATAGAATTTTTGTGATTTTTTAGAAAATGGAAACTAATTAATCCAATCAATAAAAGAATAAAATAAAATAGTGTAGAATAGGATCCTAGTTGCAATCAAACATAACTTTTCATGCTTTTATTAACAATATAAAAAGCTTCAGGATAAATGTTGCAAAAGAACCAATAAAAGGGCCACATGAATGCTTGAGGTGCATAAAATGGAGTAAAGTGCAAATAACAGATTATAAGGAATGCAATCCAAAAATATACCAATCACGCAGACTCACATGTTCAATGGTATGCGTAAAATTAAAATCAAGAGGAATGAACATTGTAATTTCACCAAAGGGTGTACGTTGTGCATGTGAGGGAACTAAAGGTCGGTGTGCAATTCAGATGGTCTTGCGTGGGTCTGAGCAAGCGATATTGATTTAGGCGCAAACATATGGAGGAGATTGAATTTGTGCACCTTCTTCTTCGATCGAACGTCAACGACATGGGCTAGAAGAACAATGAAGAAATGTGGTTCCAACCTCTTCTCTAGACTAATAGGAAGCAAGATTTTTTGGGTAAATCGCAACGACGTTCTAAATTCTATTTGAAAGTTTAGTGCTCGGTCTTTGAAAACCCACAAAATTGCCCTTGCTAAGAGTTTCGTGTTGTTGTAGTCTGGAAAGTAAGGATTAACTAAAAGTTATTTAAATGATTAAGTAATTAATGCAAAAGCGATCATTTTTATTTTTTACTTGGGCAAGTCCAAGGTCGAACTCGGGGAGGCAATCGTCTCCTTAGGTTAATTTTCAGATAATTTAGAGACTAGTTTATCGAGGAGGAATTTTTTATGCAAGGTAAATGTGAATGCAAATGTGGCTAAGTCTAAGGGTATTTTTGTAATATATCAGTTAAATTAATTTCAAAAATACTAGAACTTAGCCAAAATATTAATACATGCAAAATTAAGCTATCGTTAATTTTGGTATTTTTCTGATGTAAAATGAAATTTCTGTGAATTAAATGATGTAAGAATTGTGATTTACATAAAATTAATTTTAATAACTAGCAAACCTAAATATCTCACAAAATCAAAATTACCCTATATTAATATAAATAATAGACATCCATGATAATTCTAAATCCTAAAAATACAATGTTCACAGATAATTAAAAATCATTTACTATAATCACTAATTAATTTATTTAGAGCTATCTACACATGCAAATGATGTGAAATTAGGAAACACGATAGAACACAATTAAGTCTACCAAATATTATTTTTAGGGAAATTTTGGACAAGGATTAATTTTATGCGTATTTCAGAAGCACATATGTGTAAAATATATAATTCCACACTTATACAATTTTATAAACTTATCCAAAGCTCACAATAGAATTAATTGAGGAATAAATGCATTTTTTTAAAAAATATAATGCAAAATAATGGTTAGAATAAAGTTTAAACACATGGGTTTGATTTGCAAATACAAATTTAAAAATAAAAATGAATGCGCAATCTGCACTTCTTTAATTACCTAAACCCATAAGGGTTTATATGCAAATATTCCAGTAGGAACGTGCGGCTCACGTGATGGTCTGATGGCAGGACTGAATGTGAATACTCAAGAAGGCAGGTTGTACGCTGCAAATCACCCATCATACATGTGCGTTAGTGGAGGCTTGGATGCAGAGTTGAGGCTCGGATTGCTCGAGGTTGATGGCTTGGAGTGGGCGAAATGGAATGATGTCGACCGTGGGATGAGAACATGGGGCGGTGATGAACGACAGTAGTAGCTCCTCCTTTTCCTCTTCTTCTTCATCTCAGATCGACGCACAAGGAACTGAAGCTCGATGATTCTAGAAGGGGCTAAGGCGGAGGTGCTACGATGCTCAAGCGAGTGGCTGAGTTGCAAGGCAGAGGAGAGTAGACCGGTCGAAACATGATTACTAGAGTGGAAGACCTTGAGGGCTTCATCCTGTTGAAGATATGAAGGAGATCTCTAAAGCTTGAAGGTGCTCTGTATGATCGTCTGGAGTGTCTCAAGCCATCATGCTGGACCAGTCAAAGAGGCATGACGATGATGGCATGTAGCTGCTCGAGTGTTGTATGTCCTAAGGGGTTTTGATGGAGTGCCTCTCTTCGGATGTCCTACAAGTTTAGACTGGAGCGAAGAGGGGGGGGGGAGAGGTGTGGAATGAGGACCTAAGGTAAATGGAGAATGTGGAGGCCATGGTTTCTCGCCTTTTTGCGAGAGATGAGGGGGAGTTGGATGTGGAGAGATCTGACAGAGGGAGGATGACATGGTCGGATCAATGGAATTTGGGTTTGGAAGTGATCAGAAGAATTTGGGGAAGACAAATAGAGGATTCGATTATAACAGAGAAATAGGGACAAAAGAAGGAATGAAAGGAAGGAGAAGAGAAAGAAGAGGAACTACCTATATAATGTGGAAGGAGGTACCTGGGATTGAGAATCTTGTCGGAGCTTCTCCAATTTTCGTTTGATGCGACAGTATGCGAAGCTTGAGCAACTCATAGTGGAGCTGTGACAATAATGGAGGTCCCTTGGATCTCGTCAGGAAGGGGTAGAGGTCTTCGCTTATTGGGTGTCTCCTTGCAGTCACTGACGACCTACGCATTCCGGAGCTCATTTGTTGCTTCATGTAATGACGGATGGGTTGTGAAGTGACGGAGCTTGATGGTTTTGATGGGGTGAGGTAAGGGCTACACGAAGAAGGCAGAGTTGTGGGGCGACGTGGAGCGTGAGGAGATGATCTTGGAGGAGAGGGAGGGGTCGTGCAGGGCTGGCTCAGCCTAGGAGGGTGGATCAGAGAGCGAGGGAGGCAGAGGCGGAGGCCTTCATCAGTTGCAAGTCTCGGGGTAGAAGATGAAGTCTTCACCCTTGGATTGGCCTAGATCGAAAGGTTAAGAGTGTGTCACATGTTTGAAGGAGAATGAAAGAAAATAAAAACAAAATGAAAAAGAGATAAAATGGGTGAAATGATCTTGGCCATTGGATGAAGGGGTACTTCATCCAACGACCCACAAAGGATGTAGATGAGAAGGATTAAGTTGGATACACATGGCGGCTACATGAGCTACCATGTGTCGCTCCCACAAAAATCACAAAAAAATTAAAAATCAAAATAAAATAGTAAACAATGTCAAATAAAAAAGTATTGTTCATAGACTTTTTTATCTTGATGAGATCTACAACTTTTGTGAAGGAACCAAAATCAAAATAAGTCATCTATACAAAGTGTATTTTTGGTGGTCTTCTTTGTATATAGAATACATGAATTTTTAGGTATTAGAAAATTTTTATGATTTTTAAATAAGATAAAATTCAAAATAAAATCAAATGAAATATAATAAAATATTTACACATTAATATTTTGGTATTATTAATAATTAAGAAAACAAATGAAATAAAATACAAGGGACTTGTGTGCAGACTATATATGCTTCTGAGAATTATTCATTTTCTTTGATTTTTAATTCATCTTTGATTTGGATTTTTACTTAATTATTAAAACACAAATCAACGAAAATAAATGAATAAGAAATACATTAAAATGAGTTAATTTTGTACATAAAATGATAAGATCAAAGCCAAACAAAATATACAATATACAATGAGGTCCCAAATCTCAAGTTTCACATATGAACTTCGATTATTTTGAATTTAGTCTTTTTTTTGTAGATAATTCAATGTATATTAATTCAAAAGTGACTAGGGGTTCATAGGAGACTGTATGTGAGAGATATTTGGCTTTGTGGATTTTTGTCTCAAAACTAGGGTTTGATTTTATTTGATAATATATAAGTTCGTATTTTTCCTGTGATTTTTCCTTTATTAATGTTAGTAATATGTACACAATGGAGTTGATTTTATTGCATATTGAGTTATTATAAAATAAAGAAAAATAGGAGAAGTTATTTAATATAAGGTAATTATTTATACGCAAATTCTGGCTTCTTATTTATGCAATTATGAATGCTAAAATATGGATATTATTTACACATGCATGGATGATAATAATGAAATATAAATGATTAAATACAATTAATTACTTAGGAACATAGCTTTATTTTCAGCTTTTAAAGTGATGAATAATAGATTCATCAACCCCTATACTTAAACCTTGCTCATCCCCGAGCAATTAAAATTAATGCATAAGTGAAATGAGATTAGGTTCCATTCCAAGGTAATGAACACAAGGTAAAAATAGAGCTCGACTCGACCTTTGGATTAATAATGTGGCGAAACTCCTTACGAGAATTAGGATTTTAAAAATATCAGTCTCTAAGTTATACAAGTCATCATCTAGGTCTGATTCAGGAGTCATCTTATATCAACCCCCTCCAAAAGCATCCCACATGAACATTGAATAACTGTCTCTCGTGTGAGAGGGGTTTTATATCTTCCCATTTAGGATGCCGAACTACCATGCAATCTCCTCCTCCAATAACTCATCCTCGGGGAGTCAGGTATTTCCTTCTAAGTCCAGGTACGTACTAGTTCACAACGAATATGGAGGGAGAAGTCTAGAAGAAGGGGAGAAGAACTGAAGTGTGACCAGTGTAGTCACATCTCATGTGAAGCTTGGCCAGTTTAACGAAGTCTCTATTGAGATATGCAGGATATATGAAGCTTGGACTATTGTGGTCAATGATGTACTTTAGAAATTGGCTTCTTTTTGGTATGAATTGTAGTTGCTTTGCATTGATCTTATTGTACCCCGATGGATATAGAATCTTTTGTTTCACCCATGCTTTGGGGTCTTAGAGAGAATTGTGATAGCAATCCATTCCTCATCCGAATATTTATCTCAACCCATTACTCTGGTCTTTAGATCTCCACGCTACCAAAGAAAAGACATAGTCTTCCAATACCTTGTCTAGGTTGAGCTATATGCCCAGTGTGAGTAGAGATTAGTTCCCTATCCAATAGTCTACTCAGAATGAGGCAATCATGTTAGACAATGAGTCAAAGTCTAGATATTGTCTTGTAAAACTTGGAGAATTAAGTCTATGACCTAAAGTTTCTAAAATCCTACTTCTCAGTGAAGTTCCTTTGAAATTTAAGTGGATTAAGATCAGGTCAACTTCACTCTCTCTCTTTATTCATGACTCGATTTAGAACTCGATGACTTTCCACTTTGTGCAAATGCATGATATGCTAATGAAATGCAATTACATGAATGCACATTTTTGATTGATTCATTTTTAATGAATGAATGAGAAGCCATTTTATTTGAAATATTTTTTTGTTATACACCCAATTTTACACAAATTTTACAACACAAGTATTATTTACCCTAATGTTACAATAATTTTGCAAAGAGAGTATTATTTTCACAAACTTCTACAAGATTATACATATTTTAAAAATTATACAGCTTGTATACAATATACACATTATACAAATTTACATGTATTTTACATATTGCACATATTTTACACATTTTTATATTTTTTGAAATATTTTACAAAGTGATTACCTATCCCGTATTTATTGAATAATTTATACACAAAGTACGTGAATGTATGAGTTGTGGGTAAGGTATATATACAATATATACGGTAACCCCTATACTTAGCTCGTTCTATGTCCTCGGAGCATGGAGAGAAATAGGACATAACTCGAACTAAGCGTAGAATGGTGCAAAAAGTATAAGTATAGAAGTCGACCACCTCCTATACTTAAGACTTTAAAGGCCTACATATAGAAGAAGATAAAAATGAGGAGGTCGAGGGCACAAGAAAAAGGAAGAAGTAGAAGTAGAGAATACACAACGGTATCGTCCCCCCTATACTTGGGCTCTAGTCATCTTGAGTATGGAAGTGTAGTAGTGGGGGTCTGATGAGTTCTAGAGAATGTACAACAGAAAAGTCATTATGAATCTTTGTGATGCTACTGATGGCTTGAGATCAATGCTGCAAGGTTTCATGCACGAGTGAGTGTGGGTCTTCTAAATCTGTCCCACACATGAATAACATCTCCTCAACATGGACTAACTGCTCATTCGGGTCGTGATAAATCCCCGATTTATCATCTTTATTTGTGTTTATTATCCGCCTAGCTTAAGTAGTTCATTATTAATAAACAACAATCAATCTAATTTAACAAATAACACCTTGTAAAAAATTGGCACTAATTATTGTGTATAAATAAATATATTATTGTGCATATATTTTATGTTTTTCTTTATTTATAAAAATCAAATAAAAATTAGTTGTTGTATATACTTAACTTAACATTAAATATAAACTAAAAGTCTAAAAATAAATACAATAAAAAATAAAAATAATAATTTTAATACTTTAAAATTACTTTCAAAAATATTTCTATCTGCATATGATGTATTTTCTCTGAGTTCTATATGAAAGTTGTAGTCTCATCGAGATCTACAACTTTCATGTTCATCATTTTTTCTAAGTCTCCCTCTAACCATTTCTTTTTGATTTTATAAGTATTTATTCTTTTTCTAATTTCCGGATTGGGCCATGTGGCCCAATCTGCTTCTTCCACATGGCCGGTCTTCTACATTAATTTCTCTCCTATTTCTATCCATTAGATGACCTTGATCAGACAAATCAAGGCCATCCATCTCCGCTCGTTCATCTGTCGTTTGACCGCTTTCCATTAAAGCAATATGTACCATCTGTGTGTGCCTCAACATTAGCTGTTAGATCGCATGATCCAATGGTCGATGTGCGTCTTCAACCCCCACCCCTCTTCCTCCAATCATTGCGAAGCTAGCTAACCTCCTAACTTCTCCCTATATTCCTAATGTCTCCAACCTTCATCCCGACCAACTAATACCCCTAACTTCTAGCCTTGATCACCACCTTCCATGCTAACCTCTTAACTTCCCTAACCCTAAATGCAATCACCAATTCCTGGTAGTTGAAACCACCATGCAAACCACCTGCAATTTCCATAATTCCTCCACACAAAACCCCAGCTCCGCCTTCCAGAACCACTACCCGCTACTCCTATGTGGTCCCTCCCAGCCTCAACCATCTTCCAGTGATAGTAGAAGTTAGGATTGAGAGCAACGATAGAGGACATCGCCCGCATGATGTACGTCACTTACAACATGTTGCAGACCATCAAATGGTGTTGTTCGAGCTCACTTCTCCGACTTAGAAGTTAGAGAGAAGACATGAGGTTCTTAAAAACTCACCTATAGGCTTGTGAATCATCTTCTTCATCGATTCCATCTTCCAGGTAATCTTTGATTTCATTTTTGTCTATCTCTTCTCTTTATTTCCACACACACTTCAGCACCTAATCCTTCATCTGATCTATTCCATACCTCCATTGTGGTCCACTGATCTTTGCAAAATCACATCTACGCTCCATTATTCACTGGAGCACTCTATCTCCCTCGACTTTCAACCATTGTCTGCTAGACGAAGGACCCACTCATGCTCCGCAACGCTCAGCCTCCATCATCTAGCTGGCCATCTTAGAATCCCCCAGGGACACTTCTTTTGCTTTGGTTGCACATCTAACACATGCAGGAACCTATTATTCCTTCATTGATAGGTGAAGAAGTATTAGCTCCGATCTCGACTTTCTCATTGGAGGAGCTTCATCTCCAAGCCCCTTCAAAGCAGCTCTCCTGCCATTCGAAGCTTCAAAACCTTTGCCAAACCAAGGTGGAGGTATTTGGATCCTTTAGCAGTCGAAAGTATCAAAGAGGAGCCGACCGACCATTTTCCAGAGCACCGCCATCCCTCCACCGCATGTGGAGTTCTTCTAAAGAGGGGAAGCAACCACCGTCAGATATTCCTCAATTGGGTGTGATCTAACGGCTCTGAAGCAACCACATCTAAGATCTGAAGCGCCACTTCAGGCCACAGCTTCAGAATATCCGAGCTAGAGCCGAGCCTCCAGCGTGCGACACCTGTTCCCAAGTGCGAAAGCCAAACCAAGTTTCTGGTCACGCGTCACACACATCTGAGGGTAGAGAAATTTCTAGCGTACACCGTCGGGTTTCATATATTACAGATAAGTCCCCATTTTTGTGTATTTTATATATTTAGCCTTGTCAGCTTTTGTGTAACTGCAATTATGTCCCTATTTTGGTCCATTTATGTAATGTTTAAATGTATTTTAATTATAGTTCTATTACTAAGCCCCTGCATTGTATCTTGAATAACTCTTGAACCGTATATCCAAATGCAATGATTTCGATCTTGTTTAAAAGAAATTTTATCCTCTTTAATTTTGTTCCATTAATTGGTTGTTTTGATCTATTCATCACACATTTGAATTTTAGAGAATAAAAATCACTTTTTCTAGCTTATTATGTGTCCTTAAAAATTGATCTTCATCATGTTTATTATTCATTTAACATCTTGGTTAGTATTATATTATTTTGGATCTGATTAGTAAGCTTGATTAAATCATTTGATCATTGCTTTCCTGATTGGTGTCTCTCTTGAAGTATTAAAAATTTGTTAATTAGACCAAGTGCCTAAAGATATCTTTTGATTCATCGGATTATTTGGATCTTGATTATTAGACTAGTTATTGAACTAAATACCTATTAATCGAGAATCCACAGAGCGGTCGTATGGTCCACACAAGGCGGGACCAACAGTCGATGTGATGACAACTCACAAAGACTCAATGATCAAATCAATAATTGACCCACACAAATAGGTCAAACAATCAAAAGCAAGTGTGAATCATAATTTATTATAAACCCTCTAATAAAATACGTATTGTGACAAGTAGAGTAGGGTTTCGAATATAGGGAACAAGGGACGTAAACAAGTATATTATTTATAAGTAACAATATAAGTATATGTGTATATATGTATATACAATATTAAATCAATGTTTTTTGTGAGTTTTAT
Organism: Ottelia alismoides; assembly: GCA_037367405.1. Classification (NCBI taxonomy): domain Eukaryota; kingdom Viridiplantae; phylum Streptophyta; class Magnoliopsida; order Alismatales; family Hydrocharitaceae; genus Ottelia; species Ottelia alismoides. The sequence continues at coordinate 156,328 of JAZKJV010001413.1, read as the reverse complement.
ATTATTTTTTAGCATATAATATATATAGGAATATATATGTACGTATATAATGTAATATATATAATACATAAAATATATAGTAGTATATATATATAATAAAATATCCAAAATAAAAAAAATATCTAAAAGAAAAGTGTTTTTTGGGTTTTTAAAGGATTTAAAATCTTTATAAGTTATTTATAATAATCAATAATATTATTAACTATATATAATAATATATAAATATAAATAGGATATATAGGGTATTTAATTATAAATATAGATAAATATAGTCAAAAAATATAAAATACACCATTTTATGTTTTTAAAATATTCCCCAGTTTTTATGAATTTTTAGGGAGTCTTTCTATTTTTGTATTTTTAAAATCAGAAAAGGTCTGAAAACATGATCTTTTTAATTAGGTTGAATTGATTTCAGAATTATAAATAACAAATGGATTTAAAATTTCTCAAAACTAATTTTTATGTATATAAAATATATATACAAAATATAGGCCATAAAACTATTTTTTTGGATTTTTAGAAAATATTTTATACTTTTGTTAGGGTTATCAAGGGTTTTGCCAACTTTTGGAGTTTCTTTTAATAGTTTTTTTTGTGATTTTTTGATTTGGAGTGATAGAACATGCTAATAAATAGTAGGTAATGTTTTAGAAATTTTAGAAAATTTTTTATATTTTTTGTAGTTTATAAGGTAAACATGAAATAAAATAGCCCTGTTTAATTTTTAATAAAGGATTGTTACCTAGCAGACCCTATAATCTTTATCAATTACCTCTACGACCTTTGAAACAACCTAATTCCCTCTCGATCCTGTAATCTTGCTCCATCTTAACCACATACCCTGCTGTCAATTTTAACTTTGTTTGAGTCAATTGCTTGGGTTAGTCTTGAGTTAAACTAACCAATGGAAATCCAACTATGGGATATTCCACCCCCATGTCCTTTCCAAAGGTCATCCTCTCCACCTTCCTCTCCAAGCACACGATGGAGCCAACCCTATTCGGGGACGTTGCCATACCATCAGGAGACAAAGTAGTACGATTAAGCGACCGGAGGTGGAGTTGCGAGAGGAAGGAGGGCTCCGCTGGAGCTAGTCTAACATTTGAAATAAGTATAGAGCAGTTCCCTATTTTTTGATGGGAACACCATATCGAAGCTTCGATCTTTCTCCTGCAACTACCACCTGTAGTCTGAAATAGCACCACCTTCTGCATCCGAGCTTCGAGCAACATCATCAATCTATGAAGATCCTAGTAAAAGATCAAGGCGAGAGGGGTGAGGGGCGGAGGGCGGGGAGGGCAGGAGGGTGAGGGGCGGGGAGAGAGAGGAGGGCAAGGGGTGGGGAGGGCGGGAGGGCAAGGGGGTGGGAGGTTGAGGGCGAGGGAGGGTGTGGGCAGGTTCTTTCTCCATCCAACCCCCAATTCCCACTCTTCCAATCCCAATCCGAAAATATTAACATCCTTAAGACCCAATCCCTCCTCCGGATTCCTCTAGGAGCCTCGGATCATCTCTCCAACAATAGGAAGATGAAGCTCTTGACGAGCTTCTCGTGGTCTGGAGGCCTGTGAGGGATACAACTCTTGGAGAAGAATTCAGATCCCTTCGAGAATCAGATGAAAACGAGGATGATAGGGGAGGTGATGAGGATCCCTCGTCAGGAATCAAGGTGAGTCTCAACAAATTGGCGAAGAAGATGCCTATGTTCGAGCCAGAGCCGCTCGAGCGCATAGGGGTGGGTCCGAACTGTAGGCCGCTTGGGGTGAACTTTGAGCTGGGGCTGTACTGGGCAAATATGTTCGCACGAGCGAGGGATGTGGGGGAGTGGCACTAAATGTAAATTTGATAAACAAAATGGGTATAATGTAAAAGAACATAACATAATCTGGTTAGTTTTAATGGGTAAATGGATGGGGATTAACCATAGGGTATGTAGGGTAAAGGTTAGCAAGTTTACAGGGTCGAGGCGGGAATTAGGTTGTTTCAAAGGTCGTGGAGATAGTTGGCAAAGATTATAGGGTATGTCGAGTAAAAATCCCTTTTAATAAATAGCAAATGCAATAAAAATAGCAAACAAATTACTTAGCATGAATAAGCATGCTAACAGAGACATTCATCTATTTTTTAGAATTTTAGGATACAAGAGCTATTTTTAGAAATTAGATATGCAAAAATAAAAATAAATCTAGATGATAGGGGCATATTTGCAAATAAAGTAAAATCTAAGGAGGCATGTGCAAAATAACCATAGCTCTTGAACTAGAACATGATTTTTAAGGACTAAATAAAAAATACAAAACCTAGAGGGCTTTGCCTGCAAAATGTTCACTCACATGGGGGTCCATGCGATGTGACATGATACTAGACTAAAGTGCAATATTAGAAAGGTTCAAGGACATACCTGTAATTTATCCACCAAGTATTCAACTTAATAAAATATTTACAAGACTTTTTACAAAATATAAAAATACAGAAGGAGGTAGTTGCAATTTTTACCACTTATTTGGGTTTCATGAAATAGTTGCTGGTGCGCCACGTGCACAATCAGACGGCTACGCTCACACACACCTTCGAAAAGAACCAACAACCCAGATTAGATCAGGGCCACATTCTTGATCGGATGGTCAGGAAGGGGTCACGAAGAACACATGAAGAACTGGAGGCTGACAAACTTCGATCTGTCTCTTCTCCTTGATCCGGCGACTACTCCTCGATCTGACGATAGCTACAGATAGCTGGGACTCATCCGCATGCAATGATTAACTCCGATGAGGCTAGGACAGCTCGAAGAAGGAATCAAGGCTCCTTCTTCTCTGTAGGACCTAGAGGTGTTCCAGGTGCTCGATATGGCTCTAGAGGGATCCTCAATTTGCAAGACCTGCACCAAAATGCTCCAAGGCTCAAGGGCAATGACCTCGACCCATGGATGAAGCTTGAAGCTATGGAATGAGCGACATGTGGCGAATTCCGATGATAGGAAATAGAGGGGAACTCTGTTTGCCAAATCACATGTGATTTGGGTTGAACATAAGGTGGAATAGATGGAGAACATGGAGTGGAGTTGAATGGTATGGAAATATAAGCGTGAGAACACATGAGGCATGGTGATTAGACATGGAGCTCAAGCTCCCGTTGATTTAGGGATTTTTAAGCCTAAAGATGCGATTAAACCTGAAATTGAAAACAAGAAATGAACAGAGGGCTAAGGAATTACCCAAGGATAGAAGATAAGGCCTCGATTTGGCAGGGGGACCAAGGAGGATAAACCATCCGAAGACCTCCTCCGGCGATGGGTGGATCTACCTCTCCTCACTGTAAATCCACTCGTTCGGTTGCTGTCACCATGGTGAAGAGATCTGGAGGACCTAAGGGGCCAAGACTTGACAAAGAGTGATCAAATTCGGAGGTGGAGCTGGGGAGGTCTATTTAACGACTGAACGAGGAAAGGTCTTTCGAGGCAGATTCTAATCGAGTCAAAGAAGATTGACAGATCTTTGGCCTTGGCATGTATTAGGGATGGCACATCTCCAGGAATCATGCAGCACGTCAAAGTAGATGATGATGAGTTCGAGCGAGAAAATGGGAAGAAAAATTGGGTATGACAGTCCAGTGCTCAAGGAAGAGAGAAAGGGGTCAGTTGACCTGAGGTCAATGCGGAAAAGATTCTGGTTGGTCCACATGGACCAACCAGAAAATTCCAAGGTCGAAATGATTTATTAAATCAATAAAAATATCAAATGATTTTATTAATTTTTGAAGAAAACATGAACAACATTTGTAATCTTATATAATATTTTATTCCTATTTTTTTCGAGGCTTTTTGTTACAAGTTAATATTTACATGTAAAATATAAGTATATATACATGTATTTTGATATTTTTATTTTTATTTTGTGTTATATATTTTGTTATTATATACATGTATTTTAGATATTTTAAATTTATTTAAATACATATATAGGTATTTTTATTGTAACATTATGAATTTATATATACACTTAATTATATATATTTTTTATAGGTATATTTTACCTATGTGTCAGTATGTATTATTTACTTTATTATCTTTTTGACGATTTTATTTTAATTTAATTATGTACATAAGTTTAAAATAATATATACAATATAAAAATAAAATAATTTAAAAACCATAAATAATAAATATATTAAATATAATATATAGGTATATTGCACAATAGGGGCCCAAAACCCAACTTTTGCATCATAATTCCAAATTGGATGAAACCACCTTCATTAAATAGCTTATTAAAAGTATACAAAATTAAGGTGATTTTGGTTAATTTTCAAAAAAATATGGAAAATACACACGCCTGTAAAGTTTTTATTTTGACTTTTTATTTTGTGTGTCCCGGGCACACTGTGCATTATTTTTCTGTGAACTCAATTTTATATTTTTGTTTATATTTTTCTCTACATTTTTCATGTTGGGGGTTTTGTTATATGAAGTGAAAAATAATAAAATAAATTGGTGCCAAAAATAAATTATTGATGAGTTAAAAAGTAGGGTTTTATTGTATTTCTATATAATTCTCCTGCCCTATCTCACACTACTTTATTCCTTGTCGACCAAGTCATCATGATGACTGGGTCTCGAGGTCTAGGGTCATTCTATACCTATAGTATTTCATTTCCTTTTCTTTTCTTCCTTTATTCTTTAATTTAGAATTAAATACGTTAAATATACAACATTTTATACAATATTTTGTACAATTTACAGTATTATTTTGACAAACTAATGATATATAAATGCATTTAGCTAGGTATTTAAGGCCAAAATAAAAGAATACAGGTGATGAAATGGAGATTCATCACCCCTTTATACTCCTTTTCTAGTCCCTAGCAAACACTTATTCCTATTTGTGCAGGAAAGAAAATAAATAAAAGAAAAAGAAAGAACTTGGATTACTTGTAAATTTGTCTTCATAATATCAAAGTTTGGAGCTCTGTCGGACTTTTGGATTGTTAATTTGGTCAAAACCTTGCTGAGAATCAAACTTGAAATGCAACAACCTCCAAGAACTACAAAACTCTGCCCAAGTCTCCTCAAAATCCGGGTCAGAACAAGTGGATGTTATAAGCAGTCCCTTATAACTATGAGCCTATCTTGTACAGTGTGTGATATATAGCTCCTCTCAACTGAAACGGTAAAGGTCAGGCTTCTCCAATATGGTGAACTTAATTCCCCAATCCAGTAGCTCTTTCCTCGAGAAGCAGGGTATTTCCTTCTAGGTTCAAGTGCAACCAACTCAAGAAGAGGAGGTGGAGAGAAGAATGGATGATAGCCAGTGTAACTACCTATACTAGGATGCTTGACCAGTGTAGCTAAGTTATTCGGTTGTAAGCTCATGTTTATCTTTGACTTTGAAGCTCCTGCTTGCTTATTGAATACATACATACTCTGACGGAAATTGTTTTTTCTTGGATTTTTGCCCATCTATTTTTATACTATATACAACAACTTTTACATAAGGACTTTTTGCTCTTGAGACTGTAGACTATCCTTCTTTTGAAGTACTTTTGCAACCCACAACATCCTGTCATTAGACCTCATGGCTACTGGATCGAGTTGGGGCACAATGGCCATGGAATCGTGACTTTGTTTGTTTCCATTCGCTTGTGTCTCATGCCAGAAAATCCAACCCTCTACCACTTCAACTAAGTTGTGTAAAGTGCAAGGTGCATGTGTGCAAGTTAGGTCATCGTCGACAAGAGTCATGTATGTGCTCCAAAACTTTCTACTTAGACAGTTAAGATGACACTAAACCAAGTCTTGTGGTCTCAAAGAATTAAGTCTTGTAGACTTGAAACACCTCAATTCTTGTTCCCTTAAGGTTCATGTGATTAAGTGGATTAAGGTCCAACCAAGCTCCAATCTTTGGATTTTATTTAAACTATTTCAATCGTCATTATCAATCCAAAAAATGCAAATCTTATGCAATGCAGGAAAATATTTTTGTGAAACCATTTTCTGATTTTGAACTTTTTATGGAATTTATGAAAATTGTTTTGCAAATTTTTATGGATTTTTTTGGTTTTGCATTTTTTCAGGATTTTCGAGATATAAAAGAGTTAGTAAAAGAAATATGTGCAGATATTTACATGAGAGTGCGCCTTGTTATTTAGAAGAATTAGGTAAAATAATTTACATCAAGTATCTACAGAAGTCAATGATTAATTATAGATTTGTATATTTTCACTTGCTTGAATTATGTACACAATTCTCAAATAATTTGAAAATATTTTGACAAACTTTTTGGAAAATTTATTTTGAAAATAGTTTTGACAAATACTTTTTGCAAATATCTACAAAGTTTGAAAACTATTTTGCAAAGATTTTTCAAACAGTGTAGATTTTTCAAAACATTTTTGCAACCATTTTTCAAACGACTTGAAAATAGATTTTCAAAAAAATTTATTCAAACAAAGAAAAGAAATTTTTGTAAAAAAATCATTTTTAAATGGGTTTGAAAACATTTCACAAAATATGTTTTCAAACGATTTTACAAAAGATTTTTAAAAGAAATTTTCCAAACACTTTTCAAACATTTTGCAAAATATTTTCTAACTAGTTTATTAATCGTAATTAAAAGAATTTTAATGTGTGTTTGAATTTTTATTAATTAGCCATATTATTGAAGATAAGAAACTACGAGTTATGGCTAAAGTATATACAACGTATATATGACCCCCCTATACTTAGCTTGAGCTATGTCCTTATAAATCGGAGAGAAAAGGAAGACATGACTCGTACTAAGTATAAGAAAGTCTATACTATGATGACTGGATAAAGAACAGGAAGTCGACCATCTTCCCTATACTTAGGATCAATTAATCATAAGTATAGTAGACTGTACACAAGGCATGGAAGGTTAAGGGTCAGAATAAACAAATCAATGGCTCGTCATGTCTCCCCCTATATTAGGATAAAATACCTAAGTATATATAAGATCTCAAGAGTTGAGGATATAGGCAAGGGGATTAAAGAATGAGCACCCGTATACACTCATCCCCTATACTTACGATGAAGTATATCCTAAGTATAACAATGATGAACGGGATGAGTGGAGCTTTCAGAAGAATGAGAGAATGAAAAAATGAAAAGAAGAAAAGAAGAAAAGATTGACAAATCAAAGATATTTCTGAGCGATCTGTCTAAATCTGTTGATGCTGCAACTGGAAGTTCTTGATCGTAGACCATTGGAATTGAGTCAACCACGGACATAAATGTATCATGTTCAAGGTAACAATTTTTAAGCTGTCCGTTGATGATGAAGGGATGTGCATCAGTTGACAAACCACATTCACAATGCTTTCATTGTCACGCACATGCTTCGCTATGAACGACCCGATCTACTTGCTCTTCAATTTCTCTGGGCATAGTTTTAACTTTACATCGAACAACTAGACCTTCTAACTAGGTTAGAATGTCTTGTGGAGGATGTGCTTGTCATGCCGCTTCTTGACCTTCTCCTTGTACACCAGGCTATTATTGTATGCATACTCTATAATATCTGGCAATCTATTCAGATCTAGATTTCTGTTCTTTCCTGCTTTCTTTGGATCCAAAATTGCAGATATTTGTTTTCCACAAATATTTATGAATTATTTCAACTCAAAAATGGCATGGCTTGTCGTATACTCTGCGGTAGGGAGACATTCTCAAGGGTGACTTGTGCGGAGTCCGATAGGCCTAGAGAACTGAGTCGAGCAGTTGAGACCAGTTCTTTTTGTCTGGACGCACACGCTTCTGGAGAATTGTCTTAATCTCCTTATTCGAACATTCTGCCAAGCCATTGGATTGTGGGTGATACAGATAAGCGACACGATGTCAATGAAGTATTCCTGCATCACTTTCTTCACTTCTTTGTTAATGAAATGGCTAACTCCATCTTATATAAGAATTTTAGCGATCCCAAACCTTGCAATGATATGTTCTTTCAGAAATTGACAGACGATACGACTGTTAGCAGTCGGGTTAGGATAGCCTCCACCGAATGACTGACATAATTGACAACAAGAAGAATATATTCATATCCTTGAATGTTGGGAAATGGGCCCATGAAGTCAATGCCCCACACATCAAACATATCTGAGATCTGAATGTATTTCAAGGGCATTGTATCTCTCATTCCGATGGTGCCACCCATCTTCTGACAGTCAGTACATTGCCTCACAAAACCTTTTGCATCTTTAAATAAGATCAACCACCAGAGGCCGGATCGTAGCACTTTCGCTGCCGTATGATGTCCAGAGTGGTGTCCTCTTAATTCTCGAGCATGGCAATGTTCTAGGACACTGTGGACTCACCTCCTCTAGATGCAATCTACCCCCTTTCAAAAGAGATATGGATCCTACTGTTGATAAAAATGAATATCCGATAAAAACTTGTTGACTTTCATCTTCGACTAATCTTGTGGAGTTCTCTTGGAGATAAGATAGTTCACAATATCGACCAACCATGGAGTGAGGTGACTGACAGAATGGCTTCATCCGGAAAGGTTTCAATAATTGGCAACATGCTCTACTCAGGAGTGTATGGCTCTAGCAATCTCGATAAATGATCTTCCACCATATTTTTAATTCCAGGTTTATCATGGATTTCAAGATTGAATTCTTGGAATAGAAGGATCCATCTGATTAGCCTTGATTTAGCATCCTTCTTTTCTTGCAAGTACTTGTGTAGACAATGACTTTGGATCCAAGTAAATGAGATCTGAACTTCTTCAAGGCGAAGACGGCTGCCATCATCTCTTTTTAAGTGACTGTATAATTCTTTTGAGCTTCATCAAGAGTCCTGCTAGCATAGTGAATACCAAATGGTAAATGATCTCTATCCTAGAACCACTCCAATGACATAATTAATTTGATGTGTCTGTTATGATCTCGATTTGTAGAGACCAATCTGGCAGTTAGAGGACAGGGGTCTGCGTGATCAGATCATTCAATTGATTGAAGTCTTGGAGGACTCCATCATTCACAATGAAATTTTCCTCCTTTCCTAAAACTCCCCCAGCAGTCGGGAAATTTTGCTGAAATCTTTGATAAATCGGTGATAAAATCCCACATGCTTCGAGAATGATCAGACTTGCTTCAAATTTGTTGGTGGGTCTAGCTTTAAAATGACTTCCACCTTTGAAAGGTCTACCTCCATACCATACTTTGAGATGACATGGCCTAGCACAATTCCTTCAATCACCATGAAGTGACTCTTCTCCTACATGAGCACCAAGTTTACTTCACAGCATCTCTTCAAGAATCAGTCTAGATAAGATAGGCATTGATCAAAACTATCATCGTAGATTGAGAAATCTTCCATAAAGATCACAAGAAAGCTACCAACCATATCTGCAAATACTGCCAACATGCATCATTGAAATGTCGTTAGAGCATTGCACAAACCAAAAGGCATCCTGCAGAAACTGGTTGCGATGTCCTCTCTTTTGTTATTCTTCATGATGGTGATCCCTAATTTCTTGGGCACATCATGCAAGGGGCTCACCCATTTCGAATCGGAGATGGGATATATGAAACCCGCATCACATTCTTTTGCAATTTCATTCATAACAACCTCCTAGAGATTCAAATTCAATCAACATTGACATTTGCAGGACGACTTGCTATCTGCATCCAAGTAGATGTGATGGGAACACAGTGACAAGTTGATCCCATGGAGATCGAAGATTTTCCAGCCTTTGGCCTTGCAGTTTCTCTCAATAATCTCGAGCATACAAGACTCTTGTTCTTGAGCCAATTGAGAATTGATGGTTATAAGAAATATATTTTATGCACTCGTAAGGAAGGCATACTTCATGTTTGCTGGAAGTGGCTTAAGATCTAGTGCGATCTAAATCACATCAATGGTAAGTTCTACAACTGTGTAGGGCATTGGTGATGTCGGATCTTTCAACTGTACACTATCCACCTTTAACTTGTAAAGCTTCGAATCTAAGGATGCACAGAAATTCTCAATGATAGAATCTTGTTCAAAGAAGTCTTCAATAATCTCTTCTTCCTCTACTAAGGACAGGTGGACATGAATCAGTTCTTCCGGCACATCAGCAAAACTTTCTTTTTCTAATATAGAGGGGAATTCGACTATGCTATCTAATCCTTCCTCGGTGGATAGGAAATCGTAGATCTCAATATCATCCATAAAGAGGTCCATATCTTTGGTCTCTTCTAGAAAGTCACAGTATTATGTCTGTTCTAAAGGAACACTCTCATTATATGCAGATTCTGATGGTTTCGGTACCTGGATCATCTGAATGGGCACCTTGTCGCTTCTAGAGCGAAAGATGATCAATTTGGTGTCATAATCCACCACTGCTTCGACTGTTCGAAGGAATGATCGACCAAGTATAATGGGGGTATGCATAATAGGTGCTGAGGTGTCCTTGTCGAGCACAATAAAGTCCATAGGGAACTGCATTCCCTGAATAGTAACAATGACATCCTCTAAAATTCTGTGGGGCCGCTTGATTGATGTGTCTGCAAACTACAGAAACATTCTTCTTTATTTGAGCGGCCCTAACCCAAATTTCTTCAGTAGTGAAGTAGGCATCATATTGATGGATGATCCACTTTTAAGAAGAGTTTGGTCAAACTCTTGAGCAAACATCCATCATCTGATGAGAGGGGCTCCCACATCTTTCTTCTTACTCAGGAGATTACTGATTGCATTTACGGTAGCCACAGTTAGAATGTGATTCACATTCTCTATTTGACTCTATGTGACCATCTTTTCGAAGTACATGCCTCTTTCAATATTTTCTTGATGTTAGGCATGTACTTAATGTCCTTTAGCAGAGGCATCTCAAGAACAAGATTCTAAATAATTTCAACAAAATCAGGATCCAACAAGGCAATTTTCAAATTTTTATTTTGTTGGATTTTTGTAAAGTGTTTGGAAAAGGAATATTTACATTACCAAAAATAGAAATATTGTTCTTTTTTACATCAAAATTAATGCCCACATCTGAATGTACACATGTATGGCAGAAAGGGGTTTCTTCATCCATTTGAGGCATGCATCCAAAAATGACAGGCTGTGCTCCATCGCCTAGCTCCAGATCGGTTTTAGGTGTTGTCCTCTCCATCATTGGCTGGTTGGCGCTTCAGCTGCTACTTTTTTTAATTTTCTCATTTTTTGTATTTTTGCTGGTACTTCTCCTTCGTCTTCTTCTTCCTCACATGACCCTACTGCTGGTTTGGCTGATGCAGAAGAAGATGATGATTCACCAATTGAAGCTTTACTCCCCTTCATGGTAGCAAATGGCTGAAGAGTCTTATCGCTCCTAAGGGTAACAACATTAAATAAAAACATATCAGGAACATTTGAATATGCGGGTTTGGACAAGACATCGCAGACTACATGCTCACGCTTCTTGAAATTGTTGGGGTTCGCCTCAACCAGTATTTAAATAATTGTCTTGGAAATAGTTAGGTCATCCATCTTCTGGCTCATTTATGCGACACTCTTCTTTAGACGAGCCAAGAAGTCCAAAGTGATGTTTACAGGTGCAACCTCAGATGGTTCATAGTGCTGACCACACTAGGACTGGGAATGGTGTGGAGGTTGTAGGTAGGAGTGCTGAGAATGGTATTGGGGAAAAGATTGATACTAGTGTTGCTGAGGAGGGGGATGCTGATATGGTACAACTAAGTACTGCTGATATGATTGGTTCTGATGGTACTGCAGTTGTTGGTACTAATTCTGTCTCTAGACCTACTGATATGGCAGAGACTGCTTATAGTGAGGTTGTTGGTTCCCTTGGACAAATCTCCTTCCATGCTGTTGATGGAATGGACAGGAATTAACAAACTGGCCCTGCTGATGTCCGCCTGGACGGGCTAGCTGCGCATCGTTACACCGAACACCATTCACCTCTTGAATGAGAGGTGGTGGGGGAGAACATGGATCCTGAATGATCGGGAGCTCGGGCTGGTACACCATCAGCTGTTGCTGCGGCTGCTGAGGCGATGTGGGCTCTAGGGCTTGCATGTAGTAAACGTGCTAAACCGCTGGCTGAGAGTGACTCTACTGAGGAGGTTGAGGCGATGATGGCTCCTTCGTCTTAGCAGGAGTCGAAGCTGATGTAGAAACTGACTGGTAGGCACTAATGGTACTTACCAGCAGCTTCAGCTTCTTAGTGATCTGATCCAACTTATCCAAGCTTTGTGTCCTCTGTTCAATCATAGTAAGCTTCTCGAGGTCCTGTGATTTTTTCTCAATGATATCCACCATGGATAGGTGGCTCCCTATGATGCTCAGATTGGAGCTCTCATCACTGTCTGGTTCATGCAATGCTGCCATATGAACTGGCTTCTAATGAATTTGTGGATGTCGCTAGTACACATGAGATGATGACAAGGCAACTTCTCCTTCAAACATTTCTTCAAAAATCTACCATATGACGTCCTCATCCTTGTTAAAATGTGTCACACCACAAGTGGCATCGACGAGTTGTTGGCTCTCAAGAGTAAGTTCCCTAAATAAATGTTGTACCAATCTGGTTCGATGGTTGTCATGATGGGGACACTTCTCTTGCAGATCTGTAAAATGCTCCCAAGCCTCATGAATGGAATCATGGGTGGCTTGGGAGAAGATGGCAATACTGCACACATTTGATTAAGCCGCCCGAGAAGGTAGAACATGCGCAAGAGGGTGGACTTCAGCCCCTCCTAGGTGGTGATGACCTTCCCCAAATGATTGATCTAGTAAAGCACCCTATCTTGAAGGCTGAACGAGAATGCCATCATTTTGACTACACCTAACATAATTTTAGGGTAATGAGTAGTTATACAGATGCACCTAAATTATTGAAGATGTATGTATGGTTCCTCATTGGCGTTCCCATAGAATGTGGGAAGAAGATCCAAGGGTTGTGGCTTCAACTCAAAATGGGCATGGACAACAGGGATTTGATCAGTCATCTGTCCAGCTCTAGGGTTGTAAGTCTCTTCAAAAGTAGGCTTGGGCCTCTCTCCTCTTCTCTCATCCCTCGACCCTCCGTGGCCTCCATCGTCTCTGTCTTCCTCTTCTTCTTCTCCTCCTCCTCCTCCTCCTGGTTGATCTCTCCTTCTCCTCAAATCATTGAGCATGTCTTGGAAGGTGACCTTGACCAATGCTTGGTTGATGAGCTGTTGTTGTATTACCTAGATAGAGGCAAGAAGCTGGGCATTCATGGTGTTTTTATCTGGATGATAGCCTATCTACAATTGTTGATATTGAGGTCTCTTCCCTTTTCCATTTGGAGCCATATCTATATTTGAGTATGAATCTGATAGAATTTCTGGCTCCAGGTCAGGCTCTTTAACTGCATAAGGAATGATACCCCGATCAGTCTAGATTGAAGAACTAGATGGAAAGATCGTTCTGTGTTAAGGCCAACACATAATTTCATTAAGGATGGAGATGTGTACGGAGTGAAATCAATTTCCATACAAAATGGGCAGATTTTGGGATAAGAGTAATCCCGGTTTATTGAGGAAGGAGGGGAGTCTGGAGAGTGGTTTGTAGAGCCCAAACTATGATATCTAGAATCGTCCCAAATTATTTGAGAGGTCAACTACATGGAATCGGTGTGGGTATCGGCGGAGTCCCGACTAAGCCATCCATGAGTCTCCATCTCAAGGGTCAAAAGGAATATCGAAAATGGATAAATGATACATAGATGAACAAGAAATAAAAGGAGTGCAAAACAATAAAATGACTCGAAGCGAACATGGGTCAAATGAGAATAAAAGAAGAGAAAATAAAAGGCAAAATCTGCACAAGTGTGCAAGACTTGATCTTTGAGTTTAATCTAAATCACACAAACACCACACGAGTTATGGATTCACCAACTCAACCCAAGTGAAACCATAGGAGTTTGGCTATTTTTATCTTTTCAATTTTATGGTTGTTTTGCAGGCAAATATTTTAATGAGTCCTTATGAGAGCTATCCCTTTAGTAACTACTGGGAAAGTACCTCATACTACTTCCACCTCACTTGTAACCTGTGATCTGTGCACTTTGAGGTCCTTGATCTCGTGTCTAGACGGCTACTCAGCCAAAGAATAGAGAGAAGAAAACAACAGGCGAAACTAATACTTCCCTTGCAAGCGAGGTACTCAGTCGTAAGACAATGAGACAGACACTCTTGTGTGGGCGTGGCCTATGCTCAATACTTTGGACAAAGTCGGGTGCTCCACACAAGGCAAGAACAATGTCGTCAATAAGGCCCTACTCTCCTACGTACGATAAAAGCACCGATACTTCGCCAACCCAGGTGACAATCAAGGCTACCACAAATCGAGCTTTTAGCTCTAATCCTTAGGGGGTCATGCCCACTCAGTGTGAACAGTACCTAAAAACAATGATGGATTTATGAACCCAAAACAAGGATGTACATTATGATTTTTAATTAAGGTCAAAGTTTCCCCCTTGTTCTAATTTTTGGATTTTCAGTTTTTTTGAGTATTTTCAAACAGAAGTGCCTAGTGATTTTTTGTATTTTCTTTTTAATGCTACGTGTGCAAAAATAGAGGGAGATAACGAAAAAGCAATGCTAGTGGATACTAAAGTGGAAATCTCACTCTCGTATTAAATGATGCATGCAAAGTAAGAAGACTCGCAATGCTTGCCAATGCTCTCCATGCGAGATGCAAGGCGGAATATATAAATATCAACACTACATGCACGATATGCAAAGCGAGAAAGCGTCGTAAACAAGAATTACTATTATCGAGAAGAACCAAATGCTAATCACTCAAAACTAGATCATAAGTGTCCGATCTTTGAAACTCCTCGATGCCTGATGACACGAGATCCGAGATCGACCAAGGTGGAAAAATATGCGATGTCGTTGTCCCTAATCAATTAGATCAGTCAATCGAGAAAAATAAATGACTCGAGCAAAATCAGACAATCAAAACATGCATAAGCAGTTTGCTATTTTATTTACCTGGTATAGCAAATGGGTCAAATACAAGGAGCACGAAAAATCTACGAAGTACTCAAATCTCAAAATAAAAGATTTTTAGTGGTTTTTAATTTTGCAAAATTTTTAATTTTTAATAAGAAAACAAAATCAAACAAAAATAAGAAAAAAGAACACAATGATCTTTTTTGTATTTTTCTATAAAGCAAAAAATGCTTAGAAAATTAAGATAAAAATATTTTTGGGATTTTGAGGTTTTCAAATGTTTTTCGTAATTTTCAGAATTTTTTCTGGTATTTTTGAGATTTTCTAAAAGCAAATAAAGTATAAAAATGCAAATAGTGCACATCCAGGACTAAATTGCAAGTTAAGAATAATTAAAGTACCCTAAAGTCCTACATAACAATTTTATGGCAAAATGCAAAGAAAAACTACAGCCAAGAACTGAAAATGAAATTCTTAGATTTTTCTGTGATTTTATATGATTTTTATAAGGTTTTAGGTGTTTTGTAGTTTTTAGAGTTTTTATAAAGGGTTTTCAAATAAAATTAATACTGTTAATAAAACACACTAAAAGATATGCATTTGAATTTTTATAGAATTTTTAATATATTTTTCGATTTTTTTGATTTTCTAATGTAGATAGGATTATTTTTATTGTTCTTTATTTTTCGAAAATGTTAAATGCAAAGAAATTAGTCCAAGAAAATCATAGTAAATGTTATACACCAACAGGAATTAATGGTAATTTTTAGGTGATTTTTCGAATTAATTAGATATTTATTAAGTCCGAAGTACATCAAGTAATTAAGCACAGTTTACAGGGACTAACAAAAAAAATAAGTTCACAGACCAAGGAATAATACGGTTAAAAATACTAGGGACTAATTTGCAAAAATCCCACTTTAGTACATGTGATACACATGATCCAGATTCACATGGGAATATATGAAAATACTAAAAACATGCCATTCAATTCATAACAAACATAAAGTGCAGGGTATACGGTGCAAATAACCCAAAAATCATGTGGACATGCACGCGCCAGAAACTGAGAGGGACTAAAATGCAAATAACTAAAAAATCAAGGTCCAAACTGTAAAAGTGCTGAACTACAATATTTATTTATTGGACTAAATAGGAAAACATGAACATGCATGGGTAAAAAGGGCAAAATACCCTGAGGCACGTGAGGCGCACATGAGGACTATGACAGCTCTGATTGGCTACTAGAAAAGATCCGACGGCTCTGACGTGGTTGGGGACGTACGTCTGTGATTCTTTGATACAGTACGGATCTAATGACTGAAGGAGGTGGCGCGGATGAAGGCTCAGATCTTTCCCAGAATCTGACTAGACTGTTGTGAATAAGGCATGTTTGTATGGTTGTGATCAAATCTGGAGTTCGTCTCCTGATCGAATGGCTAAAGAAGTAGCTGGAAGAACCTCATTCTGGCAGCTTTTCTTGAGCGTGGACGATGATCCACCGCCCTAATGAAGCGACCAAAGGGCTCAACACTGTCGTTGAAGTACCTCGCGTCGAGAGGAGGCCTCTAATGAGAAGATGGTTGGTCAGATGAGGCGTACAATTGACCTTCTCCTGCGGCTAGTCCGCTGGAGTTGCTTGGGTGTGATTCATGCCTCCTCGCGCACCTGTACCTACAAGAGATATCCTAAGCTCAAGGCGAAGCTTCGACTAGGGTTATTGAGCATAAACACAAAGGAAGCGAGGGTGGACGGGGCATGGGATTCCAGTGAAGATGGAAGAAGGGAACCCAAGCTTAATCTCGACCAGATGGAAGAGTATTAGGATGATCAGACTGTGTGAAAAGGTGAGGGTGAGTCAAGGAATCGATCTGTGTGGATGGTTATAGATATCAGGGCCCTAGCCAGTTGGTCGGAACTGAGGTGATGATGACGGAGCAGGATGAGAAGATGGAATCAACTGGAGAAATGCAAAGTATAAACATGATACATGAAGCCACCAACGAGCTGAGAATCTCCAGGTGAAGGTGTTCAGTGGGATAATGGCCTCGACTAGGCTGGAGTTGGCCAAGGAGGCTAAATGCGGCGGTGCTCCGACCGCGTCTTGAGCTACAAGCCTCGAGGCGGCTCCCAACAGTCCTGAGATGCTACTCCGATGGCTGTTACTTCAACGAAGGTGGCTAGGAGTGGATGGGGACACGAGGGACGAGTTTCTTTGCACGGGAGGTGGGAGACGATGTTAAATAGGGGAGCCATGGGTCTAGAAGGATCGACGATTCTCACGAAACCCTAGGCAGATCCGACTGCACCAAGGGCTCCGTGAAGATCCTGGATGTTAAGGGTTCAATCGGGCACACAGATTTAGGTCAAAGGTGGTCAGGTTCGGGTGCAAGAAAAGGGAGAACAAGCTCTGATGAGGAGGCAGGCGACCCGACCCAACCCGACCTGGAAGGAGGCATTGACCAGAGTCAACAAAACCCTTGGACCAATCAGAATCATGGATTGGAGACTAATACATAAAAAATAATAAATGATGTCAAAATAAAAAATGAATAAAATGAAAGTTGTTTGTTATTTTTCAAATGTTTTTTAATTATTTTTATGAAAAATAAATATGTGTATATGAAGTATATAATATTATATACAAGTATAATATACCTATGTATTATGTACATGTATTTTTATTTTATAATTTTTACAAAAATATTTATGTTTTTATATTTATTTATTTATAACATTATTTTATGAGCACAAAATATCTTTTTATTTTATTTTTACAAATCATTTAAGGTTATATAATATTGAATGTGATATATACATATGTATTTTGTACAACGGTTTGGTGATTTTATTTTATTTTTCTTTTATTTTTCTGATTTTTATTTTATTTTTATAATATTAATAGAACTATATACAAGAGTGTAAAAGAATAAAATAAATTTGGTTTTATCAAAAATAAATAAATAAGGAATATGTACAAGTATAGGTGATATGTATACTACAAAGTGAACCCTATCTGTCTCTACTTATTTTCTTTTGTGATCAGGTCAAGCCTTGACCTTCTCTTGGATGTTTGGGTTACTCTGTATTTATTCTAACTACATCATTCTTTTTATTTTCCTTTATTCTTTTATTTTTTCCAAAAATGCATGCTAAATATGCAATATTAACAAGAGCATGCAGAAAACTAATTTATTATATTTACAGGTATTTATAGGGTATTTTGCTAAGAAGAAGAGCTAAAGTAAAAGAATAAAGAGTGAGAATCAGAGATTCATTAGTGACCACTACAACGGGTCTTGCAAGCCCTGCGTGGAGTCTCTCGCAGCTCGCAGTTCCAAATCCAAGTAATTAACAATTAATATTTGACTAGATCCAAGCATAAGAGAATATAGGCACATGATTCTATTTAAGTTTTGGACCTAATTTACCAAAGCAAACAATCCCAAATCTAGGGGCTCGATCACATGAAATAAAGAAAAAGAAAGGTGGAAAACTCAAAACTTTGTGAAACAAAATAAAATAAAGCGAGGAAAACACGAAAAACTCGACGAGGCCCCTAAGTGAACAGACACCCGGGCAATGGACCTCATAAAGTGGAGGTGTCAAAAGTTCAAATTATTACAATTAATATTACAAAAATAAAATAAAAATCACTCTCTCACAAAATAAAACAAAAAATGCTAAGTGACTACTTCCTCTCCTTATCTCTCTGTTTCTCTCTCCTGCTCTCTCTTTGTTAGTTCACAAGTAAAAGAGACAATCTCCTCGTGGCTCTGGTATATCCACTTCCTAAGAAGTGGTCGTCACCTCGCAGTCCCTCACAAGAAAGTTAAACAAAGAAATATGGGTCAGAAACCAATAAAATAATCATTGAAAATTTGGTAGAAAATAAGGGGAAAATAATATGCAAGCTATATACAACAAACTGCTACGCTTTTCGTTGCTCCCCTGCAACAGTTCCATTTGATTAATAGAGAATCCACCGAGCGATCGTATGGTCCACATAAGGCGGGACCAACAATCACGGTAATGACACTCACGAAGACTCAACGATCAAATCAACAATCAACCCACATAAAAAATTCAATAATAAAAAGCAAGTGTGAATTAAAATTTATTATAAACCCTACGATAAAATCTATATGGTAACAAGCAGAGTAGGGCGTCGAACACAGGGAAGACGCGACGTAGTAGGTATATTATTTATAAGTAAACAATATAAGTGTATGTGTGTATGTGTATGCACAATATTAAATCAATGTTTTTATGGCTTTATATTATTTTTAAATAAATGATATATATAGGATTATATATGTTGTATATAATGTAATACATATATATAATAAAATAAATATCTAAAAATCAGAAAATATCTAAAAGAACAATCCTTTTTAATTTTTAAAGGATTAAATATTTATAAGGTATTTATAATAATTAATAATAATTATATATAATAATATATAGATATAAATAAGGTATATAGGGTATTTTATTATAAATATATATAAATATAATAAAAAATTGCAAAATAAAATATTTTTATGTTTTTAAAATATTCCTCTTTTTTATGAATTTTTAGGAAATTTTTTTCTTATTTTTTATATTTTTAAAATAAGAAAATGTCCAAAACATGAACTTTTTAATTAGACTGAATTGATTTGAGAATTAAAAATAGCAAATAGATTCAAAATTTCTCAAAACTAATTTTTATACATACATATATATACATATTAGCTAGAAAACCTATTTTTACGGATTTTAGAAAATGTTTTACACCTTTTTAGAGTTAGAAAGGGTTTGCTAATTTTTGGAGTTTCTTTTGATATTTTTTTGTGATTATTCATCTAGAGTGATGGAATAGGCTAATAAATACTAGCATTTTTTTTGGAATTTTTGAAAGGTTTATATATATTCTAAGGTAAACATGGAATAAAATAGCTCTTTTTTATTTTTAATAAATACAAAGTGCAATAAATTAGAAAACAAATCGCATAGCATGAATAAGCATGCTAGCAGTCACATTAATCTATTTTCCAGAAGTTTTGGAGAATAAGAGATATTTTTAGAAAATAGAAACGTAAAAATAAAAAAAATCAATCTGACAAGGGCATATTTGTAAGCAAAATAAAATCCAAGGAGGCACATGCAAAATAACTACAACATTTGAACTGAATGGTGATTTTAAGTACTAAATACAAAATACAAAATCTGGAGGGGTTCGCCTAAAAAATATCCACTCACATGGGGGTCCACGTGAGGTGACTTGGCACTAGACTAAAGTGTAATATTAGAAAGGTTTGAGGGCATGCATGGAACTTTTCCACAAAGTTTTCAACTAAATTAAATATATACAAGACCTTTTACAAAATATAAAAATTTGAAAAGGGCAGTTGCAATTTTTACCACATATATGAGTTTCATCTAACAGTTGCTAATACGCCACGTGTGCGATCTAACGACTACGCTCGCACACCCCTTCGAAAAGAACAATGACCCATATTAGATATGGGCCATGTTATTGATCGAACGATCTAGATGGGGTCATGAAGAACACATGAAGAACTGGAGGCCGACGAACATCGATCTGGCTCTTCTCCTTGCTCTGGTGGATACTCCTCAATCTGATGACGGCTACAGGTAGTTGGGGCTCATCCATGTGCAATGGCCAACTCCAATGATGCCAGGGTGGCTCGAAGACGAAACTGGGACTCCTTCTTCTCCACAAGATTTGGAGGTATTCCAAGTGCTCGATAGGGCTCCAGATGGCTTCTCGGTTCACAATACCTGCACCAAAATACTCCTGTGCTCGAGAGCAATGACCTCGACACTTGGATGAAGCTTGAAGCAATGGAATGCGTGACAAGCAGCGAGTTCCTGCGATAGGAGATGGAGGGGAACTCGGTTCGCCAAATCACCGGCGATTTAGGTTGAACACAAGGTGGAATAGTTGGAGAACACAGAGGGGATTCAAATAGCGTGGAAATAGAATTGTGAGAACACATGAGGCACAATGATTAGGCTTGGAGCTCAAGCTTCAGGAGATTTCCAGATTTTTAAATTAATCCTAAAGATGCGATTAAACCTGAAATTTAAAATGATAAATGAACAAAGGCCTAAGGAGTTACCTACGGATGGAAGATAAGGCCTCGACCTCCTCCAACCATGGGTGGTTCAACTCCTCCTCGAATCCTCCTTGCTGCAAATCCACTTGTTCGCTTGATGCATCAAGGCGTAAAGATCTCGAGGACTTCAGGGGCTAAGACTCGATGAAGAACGATCAAACTTGGAGGCGGAGCTGGGGAGGTCTATTTAACGACTGAATTAGGTGGGGGTTTTTCAAGGAAGATTATGATTGAGTTGAAGAAGATCGGCTAGATCTTTGGCCTTGGCGTGAATTAGGGATGGCACATCTCCAGGAATCATGCATCACGCCAAAGCTGATGACGATGAGCTCGAGCAGGAAAATGGGAAGAAAAACCAGGTCTGACAGTCTAGCACTCGAGGAAGAGAGAAGGGGGTTACTTAACACAAGGTCAACGTGGGAAAGATTTTGCCGATCTACGTGGACCAACCAGAAAATTCCAAAGTCCAAATGATTTATTAAATCGATAAAAAAATCAATTGATTTTATTAATTTTGGTGAAAACATTAAAAATATTTGTAATTTTCTATAGTATTTTATTCCTATTTTTATTTATTTTTTGAGGTTTTTTATTACAAGTTAATTTCTATATGTAAAATATAGATATATATACTTGCATTTTGATATTTTTATTTATATTTTGTGTTACCTAAATTTGTTTTATATATTTTTATATTACTTAAATACACATTTAGGTATTTTTATTGTATTTTTTGAAATTATTTGTACACTTAATTATGTATATATTATAGGTACATATGTATATTTTGCCAATTTATTAGTATGTATTATTTATTTTATTTTCTTTTTGATGACTTTATTTCAATTTAATTATGTACATAAGTTTCAAATAATATATATAAAAATAAAATAATTTTAAATATAAAGAATAAATATATTAAATATAATATATAGGTATACTGCATAATAACGACCCAAAACCTAACTTTTGCATCATAACTCCAAATTAAATGAAACTACCTTCGTTAAATAGCTTATTAAAAATTTTATATAATTAAAGGTGATATTAGTCAATTTTGATACAATATGGAGAAGATACTTGTCGGGAAATTTTTTATTTTGATTTTTTAATTTGTATGTCCTGAGCATACTGTGGATTATTTTTCCGTGAAATCAATTTTATATTTTCTTTATATTTTATATACATTTTTTATGTTGGGGGTTTTGTCGTTTGATGTATAAAATTAATAAAATAAAATATGTGCCACAAATCAATTGTGGATGAATTAAAAATTAGGGTTTTATTGTAATTTTTGTACAATTCTTTTGTCCTATCTCCTCCTACTTTATTCCTTCTCAACCAAGTCATCATGATGACTGGGTGCCGAGGTCTAGGGTCATTCAATACTTGTGGTATTTCATGTATTTTCTTCCTTTATTCTTTAATTTTGTAATTAAATACATTAAATATATAATATTTTATATAGTATTTTGTACATTTACATGATGTTTATTTTGACAAATTAATGATATATACATGCATTTAGCTAGGGATTTAAGGCCAAAATGAAAGAATAAAGGTGATGAAATGGATATTCATCAGTATCTATTCATTTTCCAAGTTTAATAATCAATTAAACATTAGCTTTGTGATTATGCATTGTGTTTTTGATTGTGAATTGTGATACTTATGTTGCATACATCATTTTTTTTTCATCCTATTATATTTGCATCAGAAAACCCTAAAATTCATGCATTTCATCTTGTTAGCATTTGATTGACTTAGATCACTAAATAATCACTCAATTATGTATTTAATACCTAGATTAAATTAATTAATTGTCCGTGTCCTTGTGTTCAACCCTGGACTTACCCATGATATAAATTTAAATCGAGTCATTCTTCACATATGCCTGATCACTTGGTTATGATAGATCTGTTAATTGGCCATATTACAACGAAGCTTAATTATCATTGCCAATTAGCGGTTAATCAGATGGCATCGTTGCTATAGACACAACACTTTAGTTGATTTATTAGGTTTAGATATTTCTTTATGTGATTTTTGGTGCAATTTAGGTTAAGTTTTTCTTGTAATTATTTTCATTGTTTTGTTTGATATGTTTCTTTGTTTTAATTGACTATTTGTCTAGATATATATTCCTTGAATTATCTAATCAATAATTATTTTTGTGGTAGGGCCCATAGAGCCAACATATATCGAATTAACGCGGAGGCAAAGAGCTTGGAGCTCAAGCTGTTGAGTCTACGTATAGTTTATGAGATAGAGTCATTTTTATATTAATTAATTAGTCTTTCTGGTGTTGTAATGTTTGTGTAATATTATTTGTAATAATTATTTAATCACCTGATTTACAACGATTTTCATTTGAGATCTTGCACGTGTAAGAAGATCTTTTCTTATTCTTTTAAATTGTGTGTTTGTGTCAAGAGTTATTCTTGACTTGAGGGGTGAGAATAGATTTAGGCACACATTTTCAAATAGACAAATTTTGGTGCAATTTCCTTGTGCCTTATCGTAATTTAAGCTACACAACAAACCTCTTAAGATTCATTGTCTTAATAGATTCAGTAATAGATGCACTTGAACTGCGTTCTACTTAGTCAAATTTAACTGAAATTATTCACCGCTAATACAACTTCTATTTAGGATGCAACTTTTTCTCGACTTGCATCATGTAGATAGATTTTAAATATTCAATCAAGCATCCACATGGAGAGTGATGATAACCACTATAAGTATCCCTAAACGACTGCATGCATCATTAATTCTCACTTGCATTCCATTTTTTGAATCCCTCTCTTGTTTTATAACTTAAGAAAGGGACTGGACATTAGGCAATATTTATTATGGTAATATTAATCAAGTGATAACCAACATTAAAATCGAGGCTAAATTATGCAAGTTGACAGAATAAACTTGGAAGAGATCTACATTGTATTACAGGCTGTAACACCCTCCTTGGACACATATACTTACCCCTAAACATAGTGGGTGAGGATGAATCCCTAAGGTTAGAACTCAAATCTCTTGACTTCCACAGTAAGTCTCCAAGTCTGACTCTCGCAGATTTTTGGGAGATGCAAGCGGTTACCTTCGATCTTAGAAATACATTTTGGTTGTCCGTGCTTGTAAGTTTCCTTTGGAGTGTGATATTGAACCCAACATCCCAAGAAAATCACTCCATTGATTGAGAGCTTACAGAACTTCAACTAGGCATAATAAGAGACTCCCTATGTGTAATGGTACAAATATTATTTTATTCACTAACTTAAAATGACAAGATAATTCGACCGAACTCTTTCGGCCTTCACGAGTTAAGTTGGTGAAATCATCAAAGGGACTGGTTTGCATTTGTTTTGTTTTGTGTGAGTTTATTCCACACATTCAAGTGTACCATACTACTAGTTCTTTTTGAATCTACTGTGCTCATTTTTCATATTCTCTTGAAATCGAAGATGGATAATTGGTCGATATTGTTTGGATTTTGCGAATTTATCATTGAACCATCAAAACATCACATCTTCCAAGTTCCAATCACCTTCTTCTCCTGGTGTCGAATCAAGGTATCCGTGGGAGAGATCTCGTGGTC
This sequence comes from Ottelia alismoides, assembly GCA_037367405.1. Taxonomy (NCBI): domain Eukaryota; kingdom Viridiplantae; phylum Streptophyta; class Magnoliopsida; order Alismatales; family Hydrocharitaceae; genus Ottelia; species Ottelia alismoides. Next base: position 131,680 of record JAZKJV010001413.1, on the reverse strand, counting down.
TACACAAAGCAGGTCCAATATTCGCTGTGTTGACATCTCACGAAGATCTCAAATTCAAACAAAAATCAATCCACAATAAATAAATGAATTAATAAACTCAAGTGTGGATCAAAATTTGTTATAACCCTATAAAACAAGTGTGTATAGTGGACAAGCAGGTAGGGTGTCAAACACAGGAAACACGGGACATAGCGATGTATATTATTTATGAATAAATAATATAATAGTGTATGTATGTATATATGTATGCGCATTATTTACTCAATGTATTTGTGGGGTTATAATCAAATAAAATAATGTATTTTTTAATTATATATATATTAATTTTGTGATTTTTAATTTCTTTTTAATTATTAATATATAATAATATATAAGAGTATATATGTAGGTATATAAGGTATATATATAATATAAGTAATATATAATAGAATATGTACAGTAAATACCAAAAATAAAAAAATATCCCTAAGAACAATCTTTTTTATTTATTTTAAAGGTTTTAAAATAAATTTATAATATTTAATAATAATATAGACTATAGATAAGAATGTATATATAGGCTATATAGGGTATTATAATTACATATATAGATACATATAGTCAAAAAGTTCCAAATAAAAGCTTTTTATATTTTCAAATATTTTCTTATTTTTTGAATTTTGGGGACTTTTTCTAATTTTTTGTATTTTTAAAATAAAAAATAAGGCAAAACATGAACTTCAGGATGAATGGATTTGAGATATAAAATTAGCAAAAAGTTTCCAAATTTCTCAAAATCATTTTAATGCAAATATATAAGTATATAAAAGACTATGGGATAAAAACTAATATTTTATGGGTTTTGAAAATATTTAATAATTTTTTAGGTTTAAAAAGCGTTCGCTAATTTTAAGACTTTCTTTTGAGATTTTTTGTGATTTTTGATCTAGAGTGAGAAAATAGGCTAAAAATAATAAGTAAAATTTTGTAATTTTTAGAATAGGTTTTCTATTTTTTTTGTATTTTCTAAGTCAAACATGGAATACAATATCTCTATTTGATTTTTAATAAATAGTAACTGCAAGAAAAATGGAAAATAAAATATAGAATGTAAACAAGCAACCAATCTTTCACTTACACCTATTTTTGTAAGTTTTTTAGAGCAAAAGAGCTATTTTTAATAAATATAAATGAATAAATAAAATTTAATCAAGCTAGCAGAGGCATATTTGCAAATAAAATTAAATAAGGGTGGCTATATGCAAATTTCCCAGAAACTTTGAACCGAATTTCGAATTTTTTATATTAAATCGTAATTGCAAAAATTATCATGATATATATGCAAAATGCCCAACTTACGTGGGGGACCACGTCAAGTGAGATGTCATGAGCTAAAAGTAATATACACTTAGTCTACGAGTATTCTTATAAATTTTATAGAAATTATAAAGCATCTTAAATAATTACATGACTAAAATGAAATAAAATAAACGGAGGGGTAGTTATGAAATTACCCCTAAAAAGGGCGCACGATCGGAAGATGCTGATGAACTCATGTGGACTTGTGTTGTCTTCTCACTACGTGATGGCGTTTTGCTGATCGAGCACTGGAATTAGATCCTTGGGCATATCTGACGGTGCTGACGATGCTCGATCGGGCAGATGTTGTTTGCATGGAGCGAGCATCTTGATCTAACGATTGCGAGGGACGATGGACGAACGCAGTTGAAGGTCCACCTGGGCGATCTTCTTTGGGTTGTTTCTCTGATGTCCGGGCACCTGGAGGGCTCCCACAAAGCACAAAATGGTCCTGGAGGGAACCTGCAGCTGCTGAAGGACTCTAAAATGAGAGGGACCTACCGGAGGGGCCTTGGTGGCTCGATGAACCAAGGAGGCATTGGGAGTCTATTCTTAGATTGATTGCCCCTCAGATATGCCCTTCCATACACGAACCTTGTATGAGCAAAATGGTGGAGCAGGGGTAAAGCATTCTGGGTTGTTATTGGTGGAGATAAAGGTGAGATGAAGAGGGGCGGTGAGGTCTGACGATTGGTGGCAGAGGTGGACCTCAAAGTCCAGATCTGGTAAAGATTTTGTTGAATGAAGTAAGGAAAATAATGGAGAAAAGGAAGGGAAGTGAAATGAAGGGGAAGTATTGGTTGGAATAGAGGTGTATAGTGGTGAACGAGGGTTGGACCTCTGAGCTCCGATGAGCTTTAATTTACCCTAACCTACACTAAATCAACCATAAAACAAGTAATAAGATGGTTCGAATGAAAAACGAAACAACAAATTACTTAAAAGGTGATCCAATCTAGGACATATAGAGGTGGAACCACAAGGAGCGGATCTTTGACGATGGTGGAACTACCTTCAAACCATGATCCTCCTCACTTTGAAGCACGGCTCACCACTCTTGTCACCAACACCATCACTACGAAGGTGCTCCGAGGGGCAAAGATAGAGTAGAAATGGAACAAAAAGCAAAATGGTGGATATGAAGGTGGATTTATACACTGGTGGAGAGGGTATGAAGATCACCTGATTCTTGGGGATATAATGAACGGATGGAAGATCAGAAGGATGGGTGAGGTGATGGATCGTGCATTGTACAAAATAGGTGAAGGGATCGAGGCTCCTCGAGCCTTTGTTAATTGCTGGAAAATTGGAGAAGAAGGGGGACAAACCAGGTCTGACACGGGCAAAGGAGAGGTCAGAGGAGTTGACTTGGGGCCAACGGTGGGCAACCTTCATTATAATTATGTACATATTTTTTAAATAATATTTACAATTTTATAATAATAAAAGAATTTGGAAAATAAATAGAGTAAATATATTGAATAAAATATACAAGTATATTGCATAATAGGGGCCTAAAACCTAAATTTTGCATCTTATTTCAAAATTGAATGAAACCACCTTCATTAAATAGTTTATTAAAAGTTATATACATTTAAAGGTGATTTTGTCTATTTTAATACAATATGGAGAAGACATATGTCTGCGAATTTTTGATTTTGACTTTTTATTTTGTGTATCATGGGCACACTGTGCATTATTTTTATGTAAACTCAATTTCATATTTTTCTTTGTATTTTATCTACAATATTAATGTCGAGAGTTTGATTATTTGAGATGTAAAAATAATAAAATAAAATAGGTCCCAAAAAGTAATTATAGATGAATTTAAAAACTACGGTTTGTGTATATTTTGTACAATTTCTCTACCCTATCTCCCCCTACTTTATTCCTTGTCGAGCAAGTCATCATGATGACTAGGTATCAGGGTCTAGGATCACTCAACACTTATGGTGTCTCATTTCTTTTCCTTTTCTTCCTTTATTCTTTTATTTTGGAATTAAATAACATAAATATATAGTATTTTATATAGTATTTTATACAATTCATGGAATATTTATTTTAAAAAATTAATGATATATACATGCATTTCGCTAGGGATTTAATGCCAAAGTATAAGAATAAAGCTGATGAAATGGAGATTCATCACCCCCTATACTTGCCTTTGTTAGTCCCTAGCAAACGATTATTCCTATAAGTGTTGAAAAGAAAATAAAAAGAAAAGAAAAGAAAGAACATGGATTGATTTTAACTTTTAAACTTGTCTTCATACTATCAAAGTTTGTAGCTCAATCAGACCCTTTGATTTTTAGTTTGATCAGAACCTTGTTTGGGAAACAGACTTGAAACATAACAGCCTCCAAGAACCACAAAACTCTGCTCAAGTCTCCTCAAAAGACAGGTCAAACAAGTCGACGTCATACGCAGTCCCTTATGACTATTAGCCTATTTTGTATAGTGTGTGTCATACATTTCTTTTCTCGTCTAAAGAGGTAAAAGTCAGGCTTCTCCAACATGGTGACCCTAATTCCCCAATCAAATAACTCTTTCCTATAGAAGTATGGCATTCCCTTCTAAGCAAGTACGATCGACCCAAGAAGAGAAGGTGGAGAAGAGAATAGATGGTAGTCAGTGTAACTACCTATCCTAGGATGCTTGATCAGCGTAGCCAAGTCATCCGGTTGCAGTATCACATGAATACTTTGACTTTGAATCTCTAGCTTTCTTATTGAATATATATACTACGACAGGAATTGATTATTCTTGATTTTTATCCGTTTATTTTTTTGGAGTTTTTTTGACTTTGCATTTTCTTATACTGTGCACAACAATATTTACATAAGGACTTTTTCCTCTTGAGATAGTAGACTATCCCTCTTTTGAATCATTATTACAACCCACAACATCCTCTCATTAGACCTCATGGCTACTGGATCAGGTTAGGGCACAATGACCACAGTATTGTGACTTCGCATGTTTCCATTCACTTGTGTTTCATGCCGGCAAATCCATCCCTCTACCACTTCAACTAAGTTGAGTAATGTGCAAGGTGCAAATGTGCAAGATAGGTCACTGCCTAGAAGAGTCATGTATGTGTTTTGAAATATCCTACCTAGGCAGTCAAGATAACACTGAACCTAGTCTTGTGGCCTCAAAGTATTAAGTCTATCATACTTGAAGTGCCTCAATTCCAATTCACTTAAGATTCTTGTGATTAAGTGGATTAAGATCCAAAAGAGCTCCAATCTTTGGATTTTATTTAGATTTATTCAATTATTATTATCAATCTGAAAAATAAAAATGCTATGCACAATGTGGGAAATATTTTTGTGGAACCATTTTTTGATTTTGAACTTTTTGTAGGGGTTTTGAAAAAGTTTTGCAATTTTTTATGTAATTTTTTTTGCAAAATATTATAAGTTTTCATTTTAAAATTTTTTTAGAGGTTTCTGAAAAAGGATTTTTGGAAAATAGTTATATGCAGATAATTATACAGGAGTGTGCTTTGTTATTTACAAGAATTAATGATATAATCTACACTTGGTATTTACAAGTCATGCACGGAGTGTGCGAATGATTTCTATTTACTTGGATTATGTACGAGGTTTTCAAAACAATTTGAAAACATTTTGAAAACTTTTATTTTAAAAGAATAATTTGACAAATAAATTTTACAAAGATTATTTTAAAAGAATCATTTACAAAATTTGAAAATTATTTTGCAAAGATTTTTCAAACAATATGTATAGATTTTTCAAAATATTTTTACAACCATTTTCCAAACCATTTGCAATTAGATTTTCAAAAAATTTAATTCAACCAAAAGAAATAAATTTTCACAAACAAATCATTTTACAAAGGTTTGAAAATATTTTACAAAACATTTTTCAAACAGGTTTACAAATAATTTTTTAAAGAAATTTTCCAACCATTTTTAAAACATTTTACAAAACATTTTTAACCAGTTTATTAATCATATTTACAAAGAATTTTGATGTGTGTTTTGATTTTTATTAGATAGCCATATTATTGAAAATTTGTAAGTACGATTTATGGCTAAAATATATACATAGTATATATGACCCTCCAATACACCCTCCAATACTTAGCTTGAACTATGTCCTCATAGATCGGAGAGAAACGAAAGATATAAATTGTACTAAGTATAGGGAAATCTATACTACAACGATCGAATAAAGAATATGAAGATTGAGAAATTGACTGCCACCCTATACTTAAGATCAAGTAATCCTATGTATAACAGAGTGTATTCCGCTTGCAGGGACGGTCAAGGGTGGGACTAAACAGATCACAACTCGGTTTGTCTCCCCATATACCTAAGTAAGAGTTCCTTAAGTATATATAGAAATATGAACAAGAGAGGAGAAAAGTCAGGGGACCAATAAAATGATAAAAAAAACGTTGGGGGAATGTAAGCATCACTCCCCCTATAATTAGGGTAAAAGAGCCCTAAGTATAGGCCACAATAAAAGTGAGGAAATGAAATGAAGAAATAATACTCGTCTCGTCCACTTCCCTTTTACTTAGGATACAATATGTCCTGAGCAAGGCAAACACACAGAACAAGGTGGATGCGGGAAATAATAGATGGAATGAAGGAAATGAAAGAGGATATACAAAGTGGTGGCTATATAGAGATCAAGAAGGTAAAAAGCATACCTTCTTGCATGAGGAATAGATCTAACAAGATGCAAGTTGATATCGAGGTCAATTGACTCAAGCTGATCAAGATCGTCATGGTATAGATCCTCAACGATCCCAAAGCAAAAAGGCATCAACTGATCGGTGGAAGTAGTGTGGTCAGGTTCGGCTTGGGAAGTCTTGGGGATCTCAAAGCGCAAAGGCACGAACTCATCAATGGAAGTAGATTGATCAGGTCCAGCCTGGGAAGTTTCTCCTAAATTTACCCTCCACAATAATGTGTCTATGATGTAAATGCCACATATGTCATAAACTCATCGCCACACATAGGGAGAGGGAACTCCAAGGTCTATGTTATCTGAATCTTCCTCCCTGAAGAGGAATTCTCGGATCTCAGTATCATCCCTGATAAAGCAACCCTCTCTGATATCAATAAATAGGTCATAGTCCTCAGGGTAGGCTGACACGAGTACACTCTCATCAGGTATTCAGTGGTGGGTGTAGTGATCAAGATGCTCTCATTGTCAGAATGAAAGTGTATCTCTCCATATCCATAATAAAAAATGGCACTCATAGTGGCGAGAAAGGGTTGCCCCAGGATGATTGGAGAATGCTCCACGGGGATGGAGGTCTCCATGGGTAATACAACATAATCAATAGTGAAGCTCATGCCTTGGATCTGAATGATGACATTTTCAAGAATATCCCCCAGCCTCTCTATTGATCCATCATCGAATTAACAAATCATTCTGGTTTTCTTGAGAGGCTCAAGATTAAGAGACCGTGCAAGTGAGAAGGGTACCATATTAATCGATGCACCATCGTCAAGGAGAATCGGATCACACATGTGGTCATAAATGGCACATCTCATGAGGGGTGTACTAGTGTCCCTTTTCCTAGTGGACAGACGGTGGGTGATGGCGTGGGTAGTAGCCATGGTGAGAAGGTGTCGCTCAGTTATGCATCGTCGCTTTCTCTTTTTGGGTGTCGACGTAGACAACTGGTTCATGGAATTTTGAGCGGGGATTCTATAATATCCTAAATAGCCACCACCACTTTAAGGTTGGTCAACATTTTTTAAGATTTTCTGTCTGTTCCATACAAGGGAAGAGATCAGAATCATCATCTACACAACGGTGACGAAGAGCAGTCTATACAGTGTCATCCTTGGGGGTGAAGAAAGGGGAACTATAGTGAATTTGTGTATGGGCATAGGATATGTCAAGGGTTCCCTCTCCTCACAAACCGACACGGCTAGGTGTCTCCCATTATTTTTTTATTTTAATAATTTTTTCTCATTTTTTGTGTTTTGGGCGATTGCAAGCTCTCATGGGTGTCCTCTCGTGAATCCATGACATAGGAGGGTGAAGTGACATCTCTTATTTATACTAGTGAGGTCATCTATCCTCTATTGTAGTTTCTTCACTACCCGAGTCACGTACCCAAGATTGGTGCCCATAAGAGGTGACTCCAACAGCTTAGTCTCGAGTAGGTGAGATGGTGGAAAATGTGATGGTGGTGGTGGGTAAAAATCTAATGGCTGAAACTGTGGATGAGGCAAACATGTATAAAAAGAAAATTAAGGAGCAAAGTCCTCCTGATAAAATGGAGATGGATCGACTAGAGAGTAATACGGATCCGCGAAGTCCAGATAAAAATAACACCAGTCATGCATCTTTGAAACAAAAGACGAGCCACGATGGTCAAGTCAAGATATGCAAGGAAAAGGGTTCAAATACGCAGAGTAGATCAAGTATGCACACAATCAAACACAAATAAACAAACCCCTCAATTCACCAACTCAACATAGTGATGATCGTGAAAGTTTGGTCTCTTTATCTTGTTAAATTTTAGAGTTAGGCAAGAAGACAATTATTTACAAGCTCACTAGTGCAGTCACCTAGTGTGGTTGTGCTCCAGTTGGTGGTGCACACCTACTAGAACATCGGGACCACTTCGTCTATAGTCAGAGGCAAGTGCTTCCAGCAACAACATGGCCTAAGAACCGACCCAAGCGCTTAAGGCACAAGTCCACAGTTGGGGCTCTAATCCTTAAGTGTTTGCACCTCTCTCAATCTGAATGCAACATGTGTACAAGGAGGGGGTTACTCGTCCCAAAATAATGATTTGTCCTTTACGTTTATTTTAGGGTCGAGTAAAGTTAGCAGTCCAAATTTTATTTATTATCACTATTTTGGATGTTTTTGAATGCATGAGTCTTAACGGGTTTCTAATTCCTTCAGTATCACATGTAATCAAAATCAGAGGGAGAGAGTGGAAAAGTAATGAAAGCGTAAATCACTGATGCGTGCTCAGATAGATGGTGCACACCTTGCCTCCAACTCTCGTTGTACAGGATGCTAGACAGGAATTAAGACCTACAATATATGCATATGAAAGACAATGAAAGTGCCCTAAAATAGGAGTTGCTATTAACGTGAAGAACCAAGAGCTGAATATCTAAAAAAGAAACCTAGAATCAGGTCTTGGAGACTCCTTGGTGCCTGCCACAACAGATTCTGCAAGCGATGTATGAAGTTTCTCGCAGCGTGCAGTTTTGAATCCAAGCAATCAAAAATTAATTTGATCTAAGTCCAACACGAAACAATAGGGACATGTAGTTCATTAGGGCTTTGGACATATTCTATCAATCAAGCAATTCCTAGGTTAGGGCCCAATCACACAAAACTTAAAAAAATAAAGTTGAAATGCTAAAAAATATATGAAATAAAGAAAAGGAGAGTGAAAAAACAATGGAAAATCCAACGAGGCCCCCAGGTGAACAGACACCCGGGCACTGGACCTCATGAAGTATGAAGTGTCCAAGTCCAAATCATTACAAATTATTTTACAAAAATAAATAAAATACTCTCTCACAAAATAAAAAAAGAGCTAAGTATGTTTGCTTCTTCTCCTTCTGTTTTTGCCTCTCTCCTACTCTCTCCTGGTTGGCTCACAAGTAGAAGAACCAACCTCCTTGCGGCTTTGGTGCGTCTACATCCTAAGAAGTGATTATCACCATGCATTCCCTCACAAGACATGTCAATAAAGGACAATGGGTCAGAACAGATCAAATAATTATCAAAAGATGTAAGTAGAAAATAAATAGAAATATAATGTGCAATATATATACAAAGTGCTATGCTATCCATTGCTACCTGGCAACGATGTCATTTGTCGAATCGAGGATCCTGGGGCGGTCTTGTGGTCCACACAAGGCAGTACCAACAGTCGCTGCGATTGCAACTCTCGAAGATATCAAATTCAAATACTAATCAGCCCACAATAAATAAACGAATCAATAAACTGAAGCATGGATCAAAATTTATTATAACACTACAAAACAAGTGTGTACAGTGGACTAGCAGGAAGGTTGTCGAACTCAGGGAACACATGACTTAGCGATGTATATTATTTATGAATAAATAATATAATGTTGTATGTATGTATATATGTATGCACACTATTTACTCAATGTGTTTGTGGCTTTTCAATCAAATAAAGTAATATTTTTTAATTATATATATATATATATATTAATTTTCTAATTTTAATTTCTTTTTTGATTTAATAATATATAATAATATATAAGAGTATATATGTAGGTATATAAGATATATATAATACAAGTAATATATAATAAATACTCATAAATCAAAAACTATCCAAAGAATATTCTTTTTTATTTTTCAAAGATTTTAAAATAAATTTATAATATTTATAATATCTAATTATAATATGGACTACAAATATGAATATATAGATATATATAGGCTATATACGGTATTATAATTACAAATATAGATAAATATAGTAAAAAATACCAACTAAAATCTTTTTATATTTTTCATTTTTTTTGTTTTTGTGAATTTTTAGGGAATTTTTTGCAAATTTTTATATTTTTTTAAAAAATAAGGCAAAACAAGAACTTTTTAAATATGAATGATTTGAGAATTAAAATTAACAAACAGGTTCAAAATATCTCAAAATTAATTATAATACATAGATATAAGGATATATAAAAAAATGGACATAAGCTAATATTTTTGGAATTTTTAAAAATATTTTATAATTTGTTTAGAGTTAGAAAGGGTATGTTAATTTTAAGAGCTTCTTTTGAGTTTTTTTTGTGATTTTTGATCTGGAGTGAGATAATAGGCTAAAATAAAAGGTATTTTTTGTAATTTTTAGAATAGGTTTTCTATTTTTTGTATTTTCTAAGTCAAACATGGAATAAAGTCGCTCTATTTGATTTTTAATAAATAGTAAATACAAGCAAAATGGAAAATAAAATATAGAACATAAACAAACAACCAATTTTGAACTTACATCTATTTTTGTAAGTTTTTTAGAGCACAAGAGCTATTTTTTAATAAAAATAAATGAATAAATAAAATTTAGCCAAACTAGCAGGGGCATATTTGTAAATAAAATTAAAGGTGGTTTGCTATATGCAAATTTCCCACAAACTTGGTACTGAAATTCGAATTTTTTATATTAAATCGTAATTGCAAAAACTATCATGATATATATGCAAAATGCCCAACTCACATGGGGGACCACGTGAGCTAAGATGGAAAGAGCTAAAAGCAATATATAGATAGTCTAGGGGTATTCTGCAAATTTAAAAAAATATAAAGTGTCTTTAAATAATTGCATGATTAAAATGGAAATAAACTAAACATAGGGGTAGTTATGCAATTACCCCCCAAAAAAGGCATGCAATCGTACGATGCTGATGAACTCATTTGGACGTGTGTCACCTTCTCACTGCACGATGATGTTTCACCGACGGAGCATTGTGATTATATCCTAGGCCAGATATGACGGTGCTTACAATGCTCGATCAGGTGGATGTTGCTTTCCTGGAGAGAGCATCCTAATCTAAAGGCTATGAGTGATGCTGGACGAACGTGGTTGAATGTCCACCTGGGCGATCTTCGTTGGGTTGTTTCTCCAATGTCTGGGCACCTGGAGGGCTGCCACAAAGCTCAAAATGGTCCTGGATGGAACCCGCAGCTACTGAAGGCCTCTACAATGATGAGAACCCATCAGAGGGGGCTTGGTGGCTCAACGAACCAAGGAGGCCTAGGGAGTCTGTTCTTGGATTGATTGGCCATCAAATAGGCCCTTCCAGATGCAAACATGTATGAGAAAAATGGTGGAGCAGGGAAGAAATGTTCTGGGCTGTTATTGGTGGAGATCAAGTGGGATGAAAGGGGGCAACAAGGTCCGATGATGGGTGGCGGAGGTGAACCTCAAAGTCTAGATCTAGTAAAGATTTGGGTGAATGAAGTGAGGCGAATGATGGAGAAATGGAAGGGAAATAGATTTGAAGTGGTGGTCATAACAGAGGTGTACAGTGGTGAACGAGGGCTAGAGCTCTGAGCTCCGGTGATCTTTAATTTACCATAACCTACACTAAGACGACCATAAAACAAGCAATAAGATGATGCAAATTAAAGACAAAACAAAAAGTACCTAAAAGGTGAAGTACATATCCTCAATCTGATCTAGGACACAGAGAGGCGGAACCGCTAGGAGCGGAGCTCTGGCGATGGTGTAACCACCTTCAAACCATGATCCTCCTCGTTGCGAAGCACGACTCGCCGCTCTTGTCACCAGCAGTATCATTGGGGAGGTTCTCCGATGGGCAAAATTGAGTTGAAAGGGAACAAAAAGCAAAATGGCAGATCTGAAGGTGGATTTATACACAGGTGGAGAGGGTATGAAGATCACATGATTCCCGGGGATGGAGTGATCGGATGGAAGATTAGAAGGATGGGCGAGGTGATGGATCGTGCAATGTACAAAAGAGGTGAAGGGCTTGAGGCTCCTCGAGCCTTGGTTCAAAATCAGAGAAGAAGGGGGACAAGAAAGCTCTGACATGGGTGAAGGAGAGGTTAGAGGAGTTGACCGGGGGTCAATGGTGGGCTGCCCCAAATTGGTCCAGCTGGACCACAACAACAACAACAACAACAAATCCTTTTCCCACAATTAAGTAGGGTCGACTACATGGATTCTTCGCCTCCATTCAGATCTATCTTGGGTCAATCCCGGGCATATATCCACAAAACAAAGATCCCTTCGTATGATCTATCTTGGTCTAGCAGGACCGCTAGAAGATAAAAGAGGATGGAAAAGAATAAAAAATTAAAAATAATATAATAAATGAATTAATTAAATAAAATTTAAAATACAATTTTTTCATTAGTTTATTTAGTATTTTAGTTATGATTTTTATTTATTTTTTCGAGTTATTTTATTATATGTTACTTTTTATATGCACAAATATAGGTATATATATAGTATATTTTATTTTTATTTTGTATTTTAAATTTTATTATTATGTACACTTATTTTATATAATTGTAATTTATTTAAATACACATTTAAATATTTTTATTGTATATTTCTAACTTTATTAGGTATATGTACATTATAGGTATATACAGGTATATTTTACCTATGCATTCAAATGTATTATTTCTTTTAATTTTATTTTAATGATTTCATTTCATTATAATTATGTACATATGTTTTAAATAATATTTACAATTTTATAAAAATAAAAATTTGAAAAATACATAGAATAAATATATTGAATAAAATATATAGGTATATTGCACAATAGGGACCCGGAACCTAAAATTTGCATCTTAACCCCAAATTAAATTAAACCATCTTCATTAAATAACTTATTAAAAGTTATACACAAATAAAGATGATTTTGGTCTATTTTGATATAGTATGGAGAAGATCAGGTCTGTGGATTTTTTATTTTGAGTTTTTATTTTATGTATCTCAGGCACATCGTGCATTATTTTTATGTAAACTCAATATTACCTTTTCTTTATATTTTTATCTACAATATTCATGTTGAGAGTTTTATTATTTGAGGTGTAAAAATAATAAAATTAAATAGGTGTGAAAAAGTAATCCTAGATGAACTTAAAAACTAGGGTTTTGTGTATATTTAATACAATTTCTCTGCCCTATCTCCCCCCTACTTTATTCCTTGTCGAACAAGTCACCAAGATGACTGGTCTTGGAGTTTAGGGTCACTCAACACCAATGATGTCTCATTTCTTTTTCTTTTCTTCCTTTATTCTTTTATTTTATAATTATATACCATAAATATATAGTGTTTTATACAATATTTTGTACATTTTATAGAGGTTTTTTTTGACAAATTAATGATATACACATGCATTTATCTAGGGATATAAGGCCAAAATAAAAGAATAAAGGTGATGAAATGTAGATTCATCACCTGGCCTTCCTAGATTTGAAATAACCCTTGCTTCGATTCATGATTTCATGATTCTTTCTATGGGGGTGGTTACAACCCGACCGAAACCTTTCTCTCTTCAATTCTCATAGAGGAAGACCATTGCTTTGGTAAGCTCAACATGACTACAACTACCTCGCCATTACCTCACTTGAATCCTCTGTTTGATGAAGGTATAGAAGAATCACCTACAAAGCCCCTAAAGAGACAGCATGGAGAAGAGAATGAGAGTGAGGACCCGATGTAAATGATTGTGGCTAGGTTGATAGCATTTGAGCAGAATAATGCATTATTAAGAGCACAGATAGGCCAACCTAATGTGGGGATAGATGCATCTATGGATGCATCATACAATCCTGGCCAGTACAGAGTGCGGTTGAGTCCAGTTGAATTGAAGTAGAGTACGAGCTAAAGCCGTATTTCTTGAATTTATTGCCTCATTACAATGGGAATGCACATAAGGAACCATATGCATTTCTTAGGGACTTTGAGTTGTTTTGTGATAACCTTAGGCATCCTAGGGTTAATCAGGAAAACATTAGGCTCAAATCCCTACCATTCACCTTGGGAGATAAGGCAGACTAGTGGCTCAAGAATCTTGGGGTGGTTGTAACCACCTATACATAGTTCAAGGACATATTCCTTATGAAGTTCTACCCTTTGAGTAGAACTAACCAGATGAGGATGTGGATTACAAGTTTCTCCCAACTACCTAATGAGCCATTTTGTGACACTTGAGAGAAGTTCAAGGACATTATACAAAAATATACGTGTCATAATCCGGATGACAGCATTCTAGTCCAATCACTGTATATTTTATTAAACCTTGAGACGTAGGGCTTAGTTAGTATTGATTGTGGAGGCATCTATGCTTCTAGGGGAGCAGATGTTGACGGAAGGCGTTCGAACAAATATCTAAGAAGAGCCGCTCATAGGTAGCCAACATGGCTTAGACTGAGTTCCCCACTTTACTCTTATCAAAGGGGAAAGAAAACTTTGGTAGATATCTCCAAAGACCTAATTCCTAGCATGGGAATCATTGCAGATAAATTGATAGTAGTGGAGAGAATTGACAGGAGGGTGAATTAACTTGACAACAGCTTATCCAAGTTACCAAAGCAGATGGAAGATTTGGATGAGAAGGTATCTCGAATGAAGATACCTGCTGTGTCTGCATCATCGACTCCTATTTACCACACTCACCACGTTGAGGACCATTCCTTGACCCAACCACAACATTAGTATTTGTCAACAGAGACCAACTTGGAGGAGCCTCCTCAGGTGTGGGAAGTGAATTGTGTTTGGTATACACAAGATCCTACATGCTTGAAAGGTATGGGAAATCGTCCCTCTTACCAGCATCCCTCTACATTCTACAACTTCACATTCAATCCTGCACTCCTTCCTAACTAGTCGAGTCCTGGAGCCTACCACTTCTATTAACCGAGGTAGCAATAACAATACGTTCAGTAAACAACGTACAATCAAGCTAGCAGGGCTCGCATTTTCAGCATCAACCACCACAACAGCGGTATGAGGGCTATCAGAGCCAATCTTCATGTTACCATTCTTCTTCTTTTTCTCCCCAGCAACCACCTTCATCAAGTCCCTATGATTTCCAGAGGTATATACTCGAGGAGCTTCGTTCTTACAAGAGTGAGATACATGATATGTGGTACAAGATCAACTTCTTATCTTGTTGGCAGGACAAGTAGTCTGCACCTTCTACCTCCATTCTCGTCGAGGTTTAGGCTAACCCCAACAGCATGAACAAGACACATCAATAGCATCGGTATGGTCAGGTATATTACTTAGACTGACCTTGATCTGAGCATGAGATTCTTTCATTTGATTGTATTAATCAAATGTCACTCCAGAGCGGAAGGACTGTGGTCATACCTAACCGGGTGAAGGACGTGGATAGGACCGCCTCTAGAGCTCTACCCGAGGACTCTTTTGAGGACGAGGAGGACAAACATATGATTTAACAACCCCTATAGAGAGCGATGAGATCAACCACAGGTAGAGAGAAGGAAGAGCACACGAGCACAAATGCATCATGGAGACATAGATTCATAGTCTACAGAGGACCTTGCACCTTCGATTGATGATGATGTACCAGCAACAGACATTCCCCGGCCTTTATTAGATGATTCTAGTTTAAATTCCAAGTTTAATGTTAAATATTCATGTATCAAGAACCATGATTCTATGAACAAAAAGAAACATGTTTCAGTTTATGATTTAGGTTCATCATCATCATCATCATCATCATCATCATCTTCTTCTTCTTATTCTTATGCTTGTTCAATCCCTTACCCCTATGCTCTTACTGCTGGAAAGTGCATTATTAACAAGATTTAGAAAGATGATCCTGAGATGGCACAATTTTGTAAGATAACATTATGGTTAAGGTGCCATTTGATGAGTATGTGGCTAGCCATCCTGCTTTCGAGAAATACATGAAGGTGCGTTGTAAGCCTAGTAGGGTTAGCAGGAAGAAATCGAACAATTACGTGAATACATACATCTTATTAGTTGCCACAACTTATCATCTTAAAAACAAACAACTACCACAAAAGAAGAGAGATATGGGTGCACATTATATGATGATTCATATAAATGACATATTTGCTTGCACTATCCTAGATACTGATTCATCGGTTAATTTATTACCATAGCTTTATATGAAAAACTGGAGTTGGGACCGCTACATAAATCAAGGGCATTACTCCAGTTTGCCAATAAGTCTATGAAGAAAGCTAAGGGTGAAATCAATAACGTTATCATATCCATTGAGGGACAAGATCACAGAGTAAAATCAATGATGCATGCCTAGTTTAGAAGACTATAGTGATCCTCGTTCTCTACATGCGGGATGCCATACAAATTGAAAATTTTTTATGTTAACTAAATGTAGGAGATGAAATTGTACCTAACAAGAACTTCTATTAGTTGGGAAGAATATTAATTTAATTTGACTAAGAAGAACATTCTAAGTGTGTATTATTAAATGTGTAAGTGTGGTCCAAAGTTATGCGAGCACAAGCAAATGCTGATTTGACCTATGAGAAGATTTAAGAGTTGCGAGTGCAGGTCGGACCTACGAACCACTCAAGTCGATCCCCGCCCTCTACACAAGAGTGAAAAAGGTCTCGACATATCACAAAAATAACTACCCAAACTCTGGGTACACATACGAGATCCCAAACGAGAACCACAGTGAAAATGCAATTACCAATATTATTACGACTAATTACAAAAAAAAATAAATATAGAAATAAAACCTAAGGACTCTACACTCTCTCATGACTCGACTCGATCTTAATTTTAACGTGTTTTATTTAGTCAACATAGTTCTTGAAAAGTCGGCCTCCAATGCTCCTGAGTTGCTCGACCACCTAAGCAGTCGCTCCATCGTATCGGGTCCCTCACACAAAAAGAAGATGATGGCCAGTAGATATACACAAAATAAAACAAAGAAAAAAATAAAGGAAAAGATGCAAGAAAATAAACAGAGAAATAATTACAAGAAACCCAAGGGATATCGAAAACCTAATGGCTAAATTTTCTCAAAAATCTATATATTATGCCTTCCCAACAACACCATCTGATGAACCATGAAATGTCCTTCGCTATGTTAGCAGAATGAATGTTTTAATTTATTCATTGTAGGTAAGCAATTCAAATAATAAAAAAGACACTTAATTAATATTAATTAAAGCGAGCTGTCGGATTTATTTTTACTTGGGGAAGCCCAAGGTCGAACTCATTGAGGCCACTATCTCCTTAGGATAATTAATAGATGATCTAGATACTAGAATTTTAGAGAAGCAATTTTTTTATTTTTTATGTAATTAATTATGAGATGCGATTTTGGGCAAGTTTAGGGGCTAAAATGTAATTTTGGTCAAATGAAGTCTAAAATCCTAAAACTTGACCATAATTGAAAATATTCAAAATTAATATACTGTGATTTGTTTTGGAATTTTCTGATGCAAAATGAATTTATTCTGAATTAAATATGTAGACTGCGTGATTTTGAGTAATTTAATTTTAATAAATATCAAACCTAATTATTTCTAAAAAATAAATTATCCTAGATAGTTTATGTGAGAGGTATGCAGGACAAATTTTATTTCCTAAAAATACGAAGCATAAAATTAATTAAAAATCAATTACTCATATCACAAAACTATTTATTTTGACCTAGATATGCATGCAATTGAAATAATTTTTGATTATTTGATAGAGAACAGTTAAATCTTCCTAATGTATTTTTTCTAGAAATTTTTGAAGAACAAAATAATTTAATATGAATTTAAGAGCACACGTGGGTGAAAAATTCAAATTATCGCTAAAAGAATTTTAATAAATTATCCACTATTCATAAAAATATAAATAAATAATCACAAGTTAAAGAATTAATTGAGCTACAACATATAATTTTAAAATAAAAATTTGATGATAAATGAAGGTTCAAACTTAAGCTAGAACATAGGGTGCACAATGCAATTACAAGAAAATAAAATGCATAAGTACAAACATGATAACATGGGCCTAAGTGTTATTACTGAGACTCATGGGTGTCAAATGCAAATTTGCCTAGAGGGAGTGTGTCGCACACGTGAGGGCCAAGCATGGGTTCCTTTGTTGTTTGCAGAAGACTAGGGGGGAGGGCTAGCTGCAATTTTACCCACGCTTACGTGCTTCTCATGTGAGGGGGAGAGATGGGGCGGCGGGCGGACAAGGACTGGTGGTGTGCCGACCGAGGCACGGTACACATGCCAAGGCGGGATGTTGCTCCAAGCAGTGGGGCAAGCGGTGGTGGAACTGCTCGACTGCTACTGTGGTGGAGACTAACATCGGCTGCACTACGATGGTGGATTTGCTTTGTTCGTGGTGCGAAGACCGAGCTACTGTGGGCAGAGTTGGCTGTTGCAATGTCAAAGGTGATGGTCGTACTCCTCGAGGCAGAAGAGATGGAGGACTGAGATGATAGGCTCTAAGGTCGAGGTAGTCGATGAGCGTTGGGGGACGATGGTGCGGGGCGAAGCTCAAAACAGCATCGGCTATAGGGGCAAGGGCGAGCGGATCATGGCGTGTTCCCTGAGGTGGCGACACGGAGTTCAAGGCAGGGTAGAGATGAGGCAGAGATGCTGGCGGTGTTTGAAGCTCGTGGTGAGGTGACGATGGCCGATGTGATCGATGGGGAGGTAATGTGTTTGGGTTATGGAGGTGATCAACAAAGAGAGAAGCGGAGGATGAAAGCAAGAATAAGGGGAGGAGAATAAAAACAAAAAGGGGAAAGAAGTAAACGAAGAATGGAAGAACTATACTGGGAAGAGGTTTCTTCCCCAGTGGTGGAGCGATCGAAGCGGACTCCTGGTTGTCACCCTTAAGAGCTACGATGAAGATGCAACTCAAAGCTCTACAATAGAGCTAGAAGCCCACTGCTACGTGGTTGATTTGGCATGGACCTCACCCGAGATAAGATTATCTGCCATCGTCGCTCGATAGAATCCCTCTAAGATGTCATCAAAGAGGTTTGGAGCTGTTGGTGAAGCTCTCGTCCAAGGGCTGATGGGTTTCACCCCTCTCAATGGCGGATGCGTGCAATGATGGGAGTCGGTGGCTATATGAAGGTGGTTGGAGAAAAAGCCGAGTATAAGGGAGAGATGGAGCGGGGATGGAGAAGTGCCACTGGACGCGGAGGATGTGTGGAGGTTGCGCAGTTGGCGAGGGAGGGGGATACGTGTGTGCATTAGAAGCAATGGCATGTGAAGGGAGGAGCGATGGTTGTGAGAGTGAGATGGGAGGGGCCCTGTCGTCGAAGGAAGAAGGGATGTGGAAGGAAGATAGGGAAAGATAAAAGGAGTGATGTACAACCATGAAGGACAGAGACGAGTGCAGTCGCCGTAGGCGTAGGGGAAAGAGGAGAAAGGTGGGGGTGCCACATGGTGCGTGGAGAAGCAGCCATGTGACAGATAAAATAATAATAAATAATAGAAATTAAAATTGTAAAATAAATAATAAATAAACAATAAATAATGCACAAAAATAAAATAAAAAAATAAATAGGGGTGACACGTGGCTACTCCAAGAGCTGCCACGTATCACTCCTAGAAAATTTAAAAAAATTAAATCAAAATAAAAATATAAAAATTGCAAACAAATTCAAATAAAAAATTATCCTACATGAAAGTTATTCGTCTCAACAAGATTTACAACTTTTATGAAGGACCCAAATCTAAAAGAGATCATCTGTACAAAAGTATTTTTGGCGGTACTCAGTAGATATAAAATAAAGTATTTTTGTATTTTGCATTTTTTGTCATTTTTAAATAATAGAAAATAAAAATAAAATCAGAAAAAATATAAAAATAAATATTTACAATCTAATCTATTTTTTGAATTTTTAATAATTACGAAAACAAAGAGATAAAGTAAAGGAGACATAGGTACATATTAAATATACATACTCAGGTTGATTTATTTTCTTTGATTTTTTACTTCAATTTTTATTTGGATTTTACACATTTAATTAAAATATAAATCAAAGAAAATAAATGAAAAATAAATAAGTAAAAAAAGTTATTTTTCATAAAATAATAAGGTCAAATTAACCAATATGTACAATATACAATAAGGATCCTATGAACTCCAATTCTTTTGAATTTGGTCTTGTTTTGTAGATAATTGAACGTACATTAATTCCCAAGTAGGGGTTCATAGGAGACTATGAGTGAGATATTCACTTTTACGGCTTTTAGTCTCAAAACTAGGGTTGGGTTTTTATTGGATATACAAGTCAATAATTTTTTGGTATCTCTCTTTTATTAATGTTAGTAATATGTACACTATAAAGTTGATTTTATTTGATTTTGAGTTAGTGAAAAATATTTAAAATAGGAGAGAATATGGTACTATACATGTGATATTTTACAAGGGTTTTTGGCTTCTTTATTTAATGCAATTATGCATGCTAAAATGCGAATATTATTTACAAGTGCATGAATGATAATAATGCAAAATAGATGAAGAAATGCAGCTAATTACTTGAAAACAGAGCTCTATTACCATCTTTTAGAGCGATGAATCACATATTCATCAAGCATGATGGTGTGGATATGTTTGATGCACATGAGAAACAATATCTTCTTATACACAAATCATTATTGTGAACCATCAACGATTTTCCTGCATATGCCAACCTATATGGATGGAGTACCAAGGGAAAATTTGCATGTCTCGTTTTCAAGGAACACACTCATCATCTTCGCCTATGGGAGAGTAAGAAGATGCACTATTTGGGTCATTGTAGATTTCTTCAAGTTTCACATCGAAGGTGGAACGGTTCACACATGAATGAGGCTAATGGAAAATCATGTCTTTCCTCTGATAGATTTCCGGACAACGTTTTGAAAACAAACATTTTACAACAATTAGGCATGAACTGGTGGACAAGTTGTTATAATTAAAAGATGTTAGGCTTGATCAGACTTTTAAGAAACATTTGGAAGATTTGCAAAGTGTGGTATTGAAGAAAGAGAGTATATCCTTCATGGAGTTACCATATTGGAAGGAGATAAACATAAACCATAATATTTATGTAACACATATCGAGAATAATGTAATGGATAATGTTTTGGATATGTATAATCTCACTAATTTTCTAGAAAAAGACATAATAAAAAGATGAAAAGACCTATAACAACTCGGAATTTGTCGACACTGACATATGACATCTAAGGAGAGCATCGGTTTCGAGTCACCGGATGCACTTTACCATCCTGATTCGAGCAAGCAAGCATATATTCTATAATTTTTGAAGGATGTTATGGTCCTAGATGAATTTTGTTCAAACCTTACAAGATGTATGAATGACATTCAATAAAAAATAAGTGGGCTGAAAAGTCATGATAGTCATATTTATATGCATGTGTTCTTTCCTCTTACAGTCCGTAGTCTCTTGCCACAACATGTTGTCGAGCTTATTACCGACTTCGATCTATTCTTTAGGTTGTTTATGCTAAGACATTAGACCTAAATTTTACATAAATGGGGCAATAAGATTGTAGAGATTCTTTATAGGCTAAAACAAATGGTTCCACCAGCTTTTTTTGATGTGATGGTGCATTTGATCATCCATTTGGTTGATGAAACAATTTTGGCAGGACTTGAGTAATTCTATTGGATGTATCCTATAGAGAGAAACTTTAAGAAACTTAAGGACTATGTTCTAAATCATTCTAATCCAAAGTGATCAATTGGTGAGGGATATCTGGTCGAGGAATGCATTACTTTCTTCTTGATGTACGTAGAAAGTGAGGAGCAATGTTTTAAATATCTTGAAAAAAACACATCTTATATGAATTCGATGGTAACTATTTCTCTATATTCGATATCCATGGTAGAGCAATTAACAAAATGATTATCCTGCCAATGCCTGAAGTTGATAGGCAGTTGGTATAATATATGTACTGAAACAAGTGCCACAAATTGATCCATTCTATGACGAATGGAAATGCTACTGTAGTGATTTAGGAGCTCGAGCAAGATCGTTTTCATTGGGTGGTTTGGAAAAACGGTTCAACGAATGCAATCAGAAAAGGACGATCGTTGGATTGTAAATTTTGATATATTGGTTTGTTTCCCATTTAATATGCGCAAAACCACAATGGATATGTAATAGATGGTTAAAGATTGAAGAGCTATTTTGACAATAATAGTAAGATGGCAATAACCTTCTCTGGTGTATTCGTAAAAAGTAACCTATCATCAGGATGTGATGAATACTATAATTAGATCAACGACTTAATTGAGATGAGTTTTTAACATGATTGGTACATGGTTTTCTTCCAATACGATTGAAAAGATGTATTTAAAGACAATGAATTTAAGTTGGATCCGAATTGTGGATACATAAGCCTCAAAAAGAACAAAACAATTATTGGAAGGGTGGAACCATTTGTGTTAGCATGTCAGGTAGATAAGGTATTCTATATAGTAGATTATGCAATTCGAGGTGGATAATCAAGATAAAAGTAACTCGTTGAGGATATAATGAATACATTGAGAATGATGACTACGATGATGATTAAGTTGAGGCTTATCAAGAAAATTTAAATATATGAAAATATGGTAAAATTCCATTTTTCTACACTTCTAAATTGCGAATATTTGTAATTGTACACATCAATTTCTTTCAAAATATGTATAGGCAAAATCTCAATGTTTACTATTACATTATTTCATATGCCAACATTTAAAATATTTTATATGCTTCTTCTACAAAAACATGGAGATGGCTAAGATGCACTTTTCTAGACAGAATGACAAGTTTGAGGATGACCATGTGAGTGAACCACCCTATCACGAGCAAGTCAAGTGGGTTGCAGGCAGTCCCCCAACGGAGGAGGTGTAGGTTGAGTGGATTGAGACCGATCCAGAAAGTACTCCAAATAGTGGTTCCTCATCATCAAGTATATTTGTAAGTGATATTTACAACTTTAATAAAAATGTAACAATAAAAGTAACCATGTTACCAGGTTAGCAGTGCAAGGATAGGGGTCCAGCTAAGTGCAATCAGTTGAATAAATTGTGTTAGTGACTTAGATTTTACTAATGCATTTTTTTTATATTTCTTTTATAGCTCGATTAACGTTTTGGGCAGAAGCTCAATGATGAAAAGTGTAGAAAAGCTATGAAGCCGACTTAAAGTCTAAAGCAACTATGAAAGATTTAGCTTGGAGGCTAGAATCATATTCCAGAGAGACTCAAAGAAAGACAAAATTTTAAAAGCTGAAGATTTAAAGCCTTCAGATGTTGATGTGACATGTTATAGTTTCTAATTTATGTTAAAAAATAGTCTTATGCTTTTTGCATATTCTTGATCAGCAAGCAAACTTAAGGAAGAATAGTCAATTCCATAGAATCAATTTTTTAACATATGATCATATCTTTGTGATGATCATCGATCAATTCTTGATTATTTATTTTCTGATATAATCAACCATATTTTTCATCATGATCGATCAATCCTGTTCAACCATACTTTTTACCATGATCAATCACTTTTTGAATTTCAGACCAACAATCAAATCTGATCAATCCCTTTGACTGACCTGATCGATTGCCCATGATCTGTCACCTTGTTTCTTATAATCGATCTTTTATTGGATTTTGGAAACCAGAATGTTGGATTTTCTATTTTTGCACATCAACGACTCTTCTAAGACCCTCTTATATAAGGGACTCCATGGCTCATTGTTTGAGACATACAACCAATGAGAATCATTCTCTACTCTCAAAAAAAGAGAAAGAGTATTGTTCTTATGTGATATTCGAGTTCTTACAACATTTTCGCGCCCTCGAGTTCTCTTTAATCCAAAGCTATCTAGATACTAAAGTTGTTCATACTCTCTACGCTCTACTGCAATCATCATCATCATCATCATTCTCGAGCATATTCTACCCCGAATGTCTGTAAGCTTGTGGATTCAAGTTTCATTGCTAAATTATTTTTTATATTGAGAATATTGTGTAGGCGTCTAAGATGTGGATTCCATTCTCTATGAGATATAAAATCTTCCTTTGGGAGTTGTCCAAGGAATGGTACATGTTGTAGAGAGATTGTGCTACCCTTAGTTTAAAGTAGTGATGGAATAGTGCAAACAAGTTTCACCGAGAGAGCAAGGGAAAATCCTAGAATAGGGTTATGGATCATGGTTTTAAGCATGCTTGGATTTTTATGTAAAAATCATTGTGTACTTTGTGGTTTGTTATATTTTTATCTCTGTGGTTTGTGAAGTTAAATTTTTAATAATATTTTATTATTGGGATAATTGTATATTACAAATTCACCCCTTCTCTTGTGTTAGTCTCACAAATTGAAGCCGAGCGAAAGAGTGAGGTTACAACTGAACAAAGCAAATATGGCTTTATGAGAGTACGTATGTCTATTTTCCAGTCAGTTGTCAATCGCGATGAGAATGAATGTTCCTTTGAGTACACATGACTTTAGGAATGTCTCCTCCTCTCTGAAAGATGCAATCATCTTGGATAATTGGATTGAATTTTATAGTTGATTTATCTACTTCTTATAGAGAATATTTTTGACCAGAGTGATAACCCTGAGCTCAAGGAATGGATCTTGCATCCGATTGTGAAGCTGCATCACGATACTCCTATACGAGGAAAGAAGGTTAATACTTTTGGTATTTTAAATATCTATTTGGGCTTCCTTCATGCTCTTGTTAACTTAATAAAAATAATTTATAGCATTATGCCTACTTCATGACTTTGGAAGAAGCGAGAGCAATTCACCCTTAGATTGACATCCAGAAGAGTGGGAGGCGACCATTCAGTATAGGGACAACATGGGGTTTAAGGTAAGATGAACTACTCTTAAGAACATATTTGGACTTTTATCTAAATAATGTTATCCTCTCTCAACTGTAGAGTTATTATGAGAAGAACAAAACCAACAGGAATAAAGTGTCTAGTCATACCCACCCCTTGGAGAGGACAAGTTTGGATCAACTAAAACACAAATATCTAAGTTTCATGCTAACTAGTTGTTAACATGATCAACATGATATAAATTAAACAATAATTATCTAGATTAACATGAATCATTTTAAAAGCATCACATATTTGCAAATAGATAATCAAGCATTTACAATTCATAATCCAACTACAAAATGTAAACATGAACCAAATTAAATTGCAATAAATTTGCAAGATCCAATAAAGGTAAAGTAATAAACAAGTTGCATCAAACATAATGTGAAATAGGATAGAACTTGGACCACCAAAGCATCCATTATAATGGACTTTTCTTAGAGAAGATATCACCTCGACAACACTAATGCATTGGATACTGGCAATTCTCTTCTAGGATACGATGAAACACAATCTACGTCCGTGTACACCGACAAGAATGTCCTCGAAAGCATCTTGTAGAATAGCAACCAAGAGAAGGAACAATCGTTGTGGGAGAATAAAGAGAGAGATAGATATTTCTGGAGTATGGAGAAAGCGTATGAGGAAAGGGTTTTTAAATACATATCATGAATCTTCAATTCCATAACTATCCTCTCAACGGACGTCAAGATTGAACCATTAGACTGATTAGAACTCCTACACCGATCGTATTACAGATTAATCCGTTGAATTATTTTTCTAACCCGGTAAATGAAACCCATAAAAAAAGTATCAAGATCTAAAATCTGAGTTAGCTCTCTCAAGCCGGAGCTGGAGATAAAGATGGAGGGAGTGGAGAGATGTATCTTTAATGGCACTCATGCTTCCAGGCATATGACACTCATGCATAAGCATTGAAATAAGAGTGTCAATCAGTTCTCCAAACAACTTGTTATCACCACATTGAACATACATTTTGGGATCTCCAATTAGATAGATTGGGTTAATACTATGAAGGAACTCCCAATGGATCTTAGTCCCATCCCAATCCTAGACTTTAGGATGAAAGATCTATCAAATCCCTTAGCCAACGGATCTGCCAAGTTGTCTCTAGATCCAATGAAATCCACAACCAATACCTCGAGACACCAAATCCATTAACATCTTAAGTCTGATTTGTTTGTGTCTCCTTATTTCAGATTGAACTTTGAACACTTAATATTGGTAATTTTGGTCATGTTGTCACGATTTACCGAGATTGTAGGAACTGACTAACCTACTATGGGAATTTCAGAAAGAAATTCCCTTAGCCATTCATCTTCAATCCCAGTGGTGTCCAAAGCACAAACTCATCCTCAAAAAGTAGACCGAGCTAGAATTGTTTGCTTCACAGGCCTCCAGGAGATTGCGCTGACTCTAAGGGTAAATACATACTTGGTAACACCATACTCTTAAACTTCTTTATTTTCCCTATCCAACTTACATCACAATATATTTCTACTACAGATGCATGTCTACCATAACACAAACCAAGGGAAATAGTTCCCTTCAAGTACCTCAATACTCGGTCCAGAGCCTCCAAAAGGAGTTCTTACAGCCTTGCAATCTTGATATCCAAATTTCTCAAGTACCTTCTAACCATAGTGAGATTGAGAAACTACAATCCCATCAACTGACCTTGTCAGTTTGAGATTCAAGATCACATCAGCAACACCCATGTCCTTCATCTCAAACTTGGTAATTAAGAACACTTTTGTCTCATTAATAATCCTCAAATGTGATCCAAATAACAATATGTCATCTACATACAAGCACAAGATAACACACTCAATATCTTTCACCTTGGAATAAACATACTTGTCGGATTCATGAACTTTAAAGCCACATGAAAAAATAATTTTGTCAATGTTTTTCATGCCACTACTTCGATGCTTGTTTTAATCTGTAAAGGTATTTAACAAGCTTGAAAACTTCCTCTCATTCTCTGGAGTCTCAAGCCCATCAAGTGATTGATATAGATCTCCTCCTCAAGATCATCATGTAAGAATGTGGATAGAGAGACCATATACAGATGTCAATGCTATAAGCATCTGGATTGTGGCCATCCTAGTCATAGGAGAATATGTATAAAAATAATCGATGCCTTCTTCTTGCCTCAAGCCCTTAGCAACTAATCTGGCTTTATACTTTTCAATTGATTAGTCAAGCCTAAATTTTCTCTCTTAAACACCCACTTGCATCCAATGATAGAGCACCCTTTCAGTAAATCAAGAAAATTCCCAAGTTGCACTAGCCATAATGGAATCTATCTCAAATTTGATGGCTTCCTTCCATTATTTTTCTTCAGATGAAGCCATGGCTTCCTTACAACTTGGTGGATGACCCTCGATCTGACAGACAACAAAGTCACTACTGACAAGCCTAGAATTCAACCTCTTAATTTAACCATTTTAAGTAGTTAAAAAGAGTGTGTTCGTTACAGTAGGGTTACCTAGGACTCGTCAAAAACCGGCTAATTAAAATCTCTCAATTAAAACAAAGCAGACGACTTTTTTACTTGGGCAAGCCCAAGGTCGAACTCAGGGACATGAGCCTCTCAAATGTGAATCTAGACTCTTATTACTTAGATTAAGCGTTAAATTAGAAACTCATAAGTTAATGCATAAAGATATGCAAACAATGCAGACATAATGCATAAATTTTTTATTTGATTTTCTATCATGCATCAAGATATAAATGGAGACAAATGCAAATGTAAACATATGCAAATATGCTCGAATCAAATAAAATATTTGAGCTATTAACGGTAGCCAATTTCAGGTTTGAATAACGAAGCAAGTTCCATTAATGAAATAATTTAAGGCATTACAAACATTACATGATGGACATTTAATCATTAAAATGAAGCATCAAAGTTTAATTAGTCAAAACAGGAATCAAGCTATGCCATTAAAAAGATCATAAAACAAGCTTCGAAAGCAATTGAAATCAACTCAAATGGAGCTCGGATGCTCAAGATATTCACAAAAGAAACCAGGGGCATAAACATAAGAAAAACATGAAAATAATTAGCAAATAGGTCCCTAGAAGGACCTAAATGTAAATAACAAAAGTTGTGAGGCCTTCCCTATAAATTACCCACGCGTACGGGGTTATAATTGCAATTATTAAAACCCAGAGGGAGTCCTTAGTAATTTACCCCAGGTGCACGTGCCTATCACATGCTTCAGGACCTAGATGCAATTTGAAAAAGTCTCGGGGGCCTCCATGCAAAATACCCTCGCCTGCACGTGACCGAGCACGTGGGGCGAGGCTCGATGGATGGCACATGCTCGGAGCTTGGCTCGGGAGGTTCGGAAGAGACTCGGTCACTCCGAGCCTGGAGGCTTGGTGATGATGCGAGGTGCTTACATGTGCCCTCTCGTGGACCGTTCGATCACTAGGATCGAATGGTAGCTGTTCCTATTCGATGGAGTCGACGTGGTCCCTCGTAAGCCGTCTGATCTCGTCAATCGGATGATAACTGCTTCGTTGGTTCCTCCTCATCGCCGCCTCCTACGGCGGACTTGGTTGGGCTCTAGCAATGCTCTCCTTGCTCCGCCACTCCTCTCAGGCCTCGATGGAGCTCTATGGAGCATCATGTGAACTTGTCGAGGTAGCTGGGATGCCGGGTGAAGCGCCAGTCGACCTGAAAAGGGCCAACGATGTCTGGACACTGAAGGCGGAGCTTGCAAGTTCTGCTCAGATGAAGCTCCAGCCGATGAACATATAGGTACCTGCAATGTTAGGAAAATGGCCGAAGCTTCATACGCGGATGAGCTGGAGTGGAATGGGGGTCGTGCGTGGTGGAGAACAGGGTGGTCCGGTCATCTTCTCCGCTAAGTGTGGAGAAGAGGGAGCTGGGGTGGTTCGAGGTTGCGGAGGAAGGAGAAGGTGCGTATAAGGGGGCACATGAATGAAGGAAGAGTGAGGAAGCTAAAGGAATGAACAATGGACAGTGATGGTGTGGG
This sequence comes from Ottelia alismoides, assembly GCA_037367405.1. Taxonomy (NCBI): domain Eukaryota; kingdom Viridiplantae; phylum Streptophyta; class Magnoliopsida; order Alismatales; family Hydrocharitaceae; genus Ottelia; species Ottelia alismoides. The sequence continues at coordinate 102,952 of JAZKJV010001413.1, read as the reverse complement.
ATGGAGCCTAATAAATTACAAGAAAATCAGGAAAAAATACAACGTAAGATTGGAGGTGCCTTACCTGTATTATGACGGAGGAAGCCTATGCTCGAACTCCTAAGGGGAGCCATGGTCATCGCTGGACCCCCGTGGCGACTAGGGGTAGCTCAGTGGTGGTGGAGCACCACATACCTGGCCTACCATGGCCAGAGGTTGACACGGGAGGCACCGCCGTCGTCGCGCCATCAGTCTGACCTCCCCCTGTCACAGGGAGGTGTAGTGGTGCTGGGCGGAGCCCCACCTACAAGTGGATGAGTTGGAATGGTGGCAGTGAAGGCCTATTTGAAGGTGGAAGGTAGAAGTCCTGGTGGAGGCCGACGTGGATTGAGTGGAAGATATGGAGCGAAGGCTAGGAGTCGTGGGGAGAATGGGTGCCCGCGAGGACCATGGAGGAGAGGGCTTCATCGTGAGGTAGTCGGAGAGTGGAGATGATGGCTGAGAAGGCGACGAAAATATAAAAGAGGCAGCAGGTGCGTGAGGCAAAGATCGTGGGAGAGAGGGCCATATGGAGGAAGGGGACGATGCCTCGGCCATTGGATCTCGTGATCCAATGGTTGATAAGGAGGCGTGATGGTACGTCTTAGATTAGATCGATGGGAGCACCATCAATGGCTGAAGAGAGCGCCACGTGGAGTGCAGAGATGCGGGCGGAGGTGAACGGTTGTGATGCGATTTGAGGCCCGATCGAAGGTTGAAATCAAAGCGGGAGCTAATGGTTGAGATGAGAGATGAAGGGAGAAGACCGGGCGGTGATGAAGGTGACACATGGCGAGAGGAGATGAAGGCGATGGCGGACGGTAGTGATGCAATCTGGAGAAGCATCGGAGGGCTGTGGTTGGGGCTCCTATGTACGGTGGAGATTAAAGCTCCAGAAGATGATCGGATGGCGGCTGGCGTAGGCGTGTGGCCAGAGGGCAGTGGGCCACATGGCTCAACCAGAAGGAGCCACGTGTCCCAATCATGTTATTTGGATAAAGAATGTGAAATATGAGGGAGAAGGAGGCCGAATTTGGAAAAACTCGGCCCATGAAAGTTGTAGATCTCGATGAGATCTACAAGTTTCATGTTGACCAAAAACTGAAACGAGGTCAAACAAAGGAAGAATAATTTTATGAGTTTTTTAAGGATATAAAAACACTACGATTTTTTTGTTATTTTTTGCATTTTTAATTTATTCGAAGTCTCAGATATATACAAGGATTTATCTGATTTTTATTGACACTTAATCTAAGCTAGGGGGTTAATATCTGCGAATTAATACCATGAAACTGAGTTTCATCACCCCCTATACTTAAACTATGCTCGTCCCCGAGCATCTCAAAAATGAATGAGCTGGATTAACCCCTTTGTGCATGTGTGTATTTGATCTAATATGTTCAAGAACTCCTAATTTTAGAGATTCAAAATTTCAAAGCTCAACCCAACCTTAAGCAAGAGGTAACCAATTTCTCTATTTTTTTCCAGACTCTCTCTCGTATACATATAAGCTAAGGATATGACATTAAGTGTTGACCGCGATCACGAGAGTAGAGTCACAACGTCATCCAAGGTCCTGATCCAAGAAATTCTCCTAAGAACTCAATCCTCAACTCTAGAGAATAAATCAAATATTTCATCCAATCCATTGTCTCTTTAGTTGTCAGACTTAGAAGTGTAGGTGGCAGGCCAGTGGATGGAGGGTTTAGGATTGTGTCATTTCTTCTCTCTCTCATTGGAACAAGGATTATCTCGAGTGCCTTACTAACTCAACGCATATTTTTGGTGTTGATCAGTGCATCCATCAAGAGAAGTTGGAGTCGTATGCACTTGTTTTCCTGGGAGTACATCGGGATGTGCCTTTTTTTAAGTACCCATCGTACCTTCTACACCCAGACTTGTAGCATTTATGATGCAGAGCCCTTTTTTGGTGCAAGCCCAACTCCTGATCCTAATAGCGGTGGTCCAAGTAGACACTTTGAAATGGTTGGGAGCACTCGCCTTTGGTGGAAGTTTGTTTGATAATTGACTTAGCGGAATGAGAGCTTTTTTCAACTTTGATATTTCTTTGTATTCTTATTGGCTAGCTCCATTGCTTTTACCAAGAGTTGGCGCACACTGATCAACATTTTGATTTTATTCACACCCTGGCACTTAGGTGAATATCAAGAGATTAGTACAAGAACCAAGTTCTCATACGGGCTAAAAATGTTGACACTCAGATTTCATGAAGCCTTCAATGATTTTATCCCATCCTCGAGCATCATTAAATCAAGTCCAGACTTGAATCCCTAATCCCAGTCCCTCAAGTGAAATTCCAACTCATCTCATCATGACCACAACCGTGCATGTGAAGTGCTGATCATATTCTTAAGGTAGGAGACTGAGCATGCAATATAGCACGTAAATATGGCAAGCTACGAAAATGTGGATATTTAAGTCGAAGACCCTGATGGCTAAGGCTGGTTAACCTAAAATCTCAAGATCTCTCAAACCAAGTATTCTCAATCATCATTGATCCTGTGTGGAAGTGGGAGTGTCGGGGATTTAACCCAACTCCTTCATCCATGTTTTGATTTTTTTTTCAAAATTTTATGAAGGCTTTAAAAAGCCTACTGACCGCCTAAACTCAAATGAGTAGTTGCATATGCTTTCATCCAGTATAGGTGTAAGTACAGGCTGTAAGACGGAACCCATTGCTTGAGAATGGGGCCATACACGATGTCCTCTAAATCACCTACTCTACTAAGGGAGACCTTCAGTGAAAAGTGGCTACTTATTTGCGGTTAGTTGTCAATTTGACTTTTAAAGAATTTTTTATTTTTCTCATTTTTATGGATTTTTGATTAAAGTTAGAACATAAATTAAACTCATTTTCCCTTGTTGAAATCAAACTTTGAAAATATTTTTCAAACCATGTCACATACATTTAGATTTTTACAAATATTTTTCAAATGACTTTTCAAAATAAGTAAAACCCATTTTTCAAATCACTTTTCAAAATATTTTTTCAAAAATAATGTAATATAATATAGGAAATTTTCCAAAGTTTTGAAAACATTTTGTCCGCTTAGTTCATAGGAATATACTCTAGCCCAAAAAAAAGTTTTAAATTTTTCAAAAATATTCAAAATATAGAAATATGGTTAAAGTACATATAAGGGATACACGGTATACCCCCCTATACTTAAACTTTGCTATGTCCTCATAGCACTAGATGATACAAAGGCAAAGCTCCATTTAAGTATAAAAGAATATACAAGAACTGAAGAGGACACCCCCTATACTTAGGTTAGAAATAACCTAAGTATCATGGGAAGGAAAGATGGGTAAGAAAATCACGGGGACTCAGGTCCCCCTATACTTAGTCTAAGAGTAGCCTAAGTAAAGAGATGGATAGATGAAACTGGGGAGACCTGAGGGGAACAAAGAAGTTATGATGGATGTACATGTGAGCTAGTGAATTATCGGAGATGAATGGAGCACCTAAGATCTAGGGGTGGGTATCGGAGCAATCAAGGCTCAATCAAGCATGCAATACTCTTTTTTAATTCCCCAACTCACACATGAAATCAACAAGTGTTGGTTGATTATCTTGTCAGTTTTATTGGTGATTAAAACATTCTAATTTACACAAAGATCAAGAAAAATATCAAACAAAACCATCCTACATAACCAAGGGTGTTGCTCTCCCAAAACATGATTTTACTCCATTTTAGGTCAACTTGCATTTAAAAGTCCCAATTATTTGCTTAAGTTTATCACTGTTTAAATGTGAGCACAAATCAATCAATCCTCTATCGCTCATTCCCGATTTCCATTAACCTAGGTGATCAAGACAGGAAGGACGGTCGAGAAAAAGCCATGCAGTCGATAAAATCATGAACTATGCTAAAATAAAACTTGCAGTGCCTTGAGCAAAATTTCATGGAAATCAGACTTAATTAAAACCAAAACAAAATGTATGCAAGTCGATGAAAAACCGTACCTAACATGCTTCTATTAGTGGGGAAGAACAAATTCAATTTTTGGCTAAGTGAAGCGATGTCTATGTGCATCTAGAATTATTGTGTGTCCTACCTACGATCAAACACGTAGAATAAAAATGTGCGAGATAGCTCAGAGAGTCGCGTGCTTGATCCTAGGTCAAGATTCAAGTGGGGCGATCCCCACACAACCACATATACCTCGTTCATTTACACGCGTGAGTCTTCGAAGGAAGATCGTTGTAAAGACGATTAATACATGGAAAATAAAATGCAAGAAACACATTTTTTCTCTTCGATTTTCCTCCAAAGTTTTCTTCTGTGGCTCCTCGCAACGATGAACACCTGCTCTTCGCCTCCTTGATCACCAAGGGCCCTACCACAAAAACATGTGTTAAATATCAATCGAAGCAAGATTAATAATGCAAGACAACAACATGACATACGAATTAGAAATCAACACTTAATTAAATATTAAAAATCTAAATACACAAAAGATGAGCCGTGTCTTTGGCAACAGTGCCATTTGACAAGCCCGGAATTCACCCTCTTAATTTAACCATTTTAAGTGGTTAAAAAAATGTATTCGTTGCAGTAGGGTGAATTGGGACTCGTCAAAAATCGCTTAATTAAAATCTCTCAATTAAAACAAAGCGATCGATTTTTTTACTTGGGAAAGCCCAAGGTCGAACTCAAGGACATGAGCCTCTTAAGTGTGAATCTAGACTCTTATTACTTAGATTAAGCTTTAATTTAGAAACTCATAAGTCAATGCACAAAGATATGCAAACAATGCATACATAATGCATAAAATTTTTTATTTGATTTTCTGTCATGCATCAAAATATAAATGGAGACAAATTCAAATGTACACATATGCAAATATGTCTGAATCAAATAAATTATTTGAGCTATTAACAATAGCCAATTTTAGGTTCGAATAACGAAGCAAGTTCCATTAATGATTAATTTAAGGCATGATAAACATTACATGATGGACATTTAATCATTAAAATGAAGCATCAAAGTTTAATTTGTCAAAATAGGAATCAAGCTATGCCATTAAAAAGATCATAAAACAAGCTTCGAAAGCAATTGAAATCAACTCAAATGGAGCTCGGATGCTCAAGATATTCACAAAAGAAACCAGGGGCATAAACGTAAGAAAAACATGAAACTAATAGCAAACAAGTCCCTAGAAGTACCTAAATGTAAATAACAAAAGCAGCGATGCCTTCCCTATAAATTTCCCATACGTGCGTGGGTATAGTTGCATTTATTAAAACCCAGAGGGGGTCATTAGCAATTTACCCCATGCATGCGTGGGTATCACGTGCTTCAGGACCTGAATGCAATTTGAAGAAGTCTCAGGGGCCTCCATGCAAAATACCCCTGCCTGCACATGATCAGGAACGTGGCGTGAGGCTCGGTGGATGGCACAGGCTCGGAGCTTGGCTCGGGAGGTTCAGAAGAGACTCGGTCACTCCGAGCCTGGAGGCTTGGTGCTGATGCAGGGTGCTTACACGTGCCCTCTCGTGGACTGTTCAATCACTGGGATCGAACGATAGCTGTTCCTGTTCGATGGAGTCGACATGGTCCCTCGTAAGCTGTCTTATCTCATCAATCGGATGATAACTGCTTCGTTGGTTCCTCCTCGCTGCAGCCTCCTACGGCAGACTTGGTTGGGCTCTGGCGATGCTCTCCTTGCACCACCACTCATCTTAGGCCTTGATGGAGCTCCATGGAGCATCATGGGAACTTGTCGAGGTAGCTGGGATACCGGGCAAAGCGCTAGTCGAACTAAAAAGGGCCAACGATGTCTGGACGCTGGAGGCAGAGCTTGCAAGTTCTGCTTAGATGAGGCTCTGACAGATGAATATATAGGTACCTGCAATGTTAAAAGAATGGTCGAAGCTTTGATCGCAGATGAGCTGGAGTGGAATGGGGGCTGTGCGTGGTGGAGAACAGGGTGGCGTGGGCATCTTCTCCAGCGAGTGTGGAGAAGAGGGAGCTGGGGTGGTCTAAGGTTGCGGAGGAAGGAGAAGGTGCTTGGAAGTGGGCGCGTGAATGAAGAAAGAATGAGGAAGCTAAAGGAATGAACAATGGACTGTGATGGTGTTGGATGGAGCCTAATAAATTACAAGAAAATCAAGAAAAAATGCAAAGTAAGATCAGAGGTGCCTTACCTGGGCTATGGCAGAGGAAGCCTATGCTCGAGCTCCTAGGGGAGCCATGGTCATTGCTGGACCCCCCCGGCGACTAGGGGCAGCTCGGCAGTGGCGGAGCACCGCAGTCCTGGCCTACCATGTCCAAGGTTCGATACCGGAGGCGCCACCATCGTCGTGCCATCAATCTGACCTTCCCCTGTCATGGGGAGGTGTAGTGGTGCTGGGTGGAGCCCCATCTACAAGTGGATAGGTTGGAATGGTGGCGGCGAAGGCGTATTTGAAGGTGGAAGGTGGAAGTCTCAGTGGAGGCCGACGTGGGTTGAGTGGAAGATGTGGAGCGAAGGCTAGGGAGTCGTGGGGAGAATGGGTGCCCGCGATGACCATGGAGGAGAGGGCTTCATCGTGGGGTAGTCGGAGAGTGGAGATGATGGCTGAGAAGGCGATGAAAATAGAAAGGGAGCAGCAGGTGCGTGAGGTGGAGATCATGGGAGAGAGGGCCATCCGAAGGAAGGGGATGATGCCTCGACCGTTGGATCTCGCGATCCAACGACTGAGGAGGAGGCGTGATGGTACAACTTAGATTAGATCGATGGGGGCACCATCAATGGCTGAAGAGAGCGCCACATGACGTGCGGAGATACGGGCGGAGGCAAAAGGTTGTGGTGCGATTTGAGGCCCAATCAAAGGGTTGAAATCAAAGCAGGAGCTAATGGTTGAGATGAGAGTTGAAGGGAGAAGATTCGGGTGGTGATGAAGGCAACACGTGGCGAGAGGAGATGAAGGCAAAGGTGAACATCAGTCATGCAATCTGGAGAAGCATCGGAGGGCTGTGGTTGGGGCACCTATGTACGGTGGAGATTAAAGCTCTATAAGACGATCGGATGGTGGCTGGCGCAGGCGCATGGCGAGAGGGCAGCGGGCCACGTGGCTCAACCAGAAGGAGCCATGTGTCCCAATCAGGTTATTTGGATAAAGAATGTGAAATATGAGGGAGAAGGAGACCGAATTTGGAAAAACTCAAAACATGAAACTTGTAGATCTCGATGAGATCTACAAGTTTCATGTTGATCAAAAATGAAAACGAGGTCAAACAAAGGAAGACTAATTTTGTGAGTGTTTTTAAGGATATAAAAACACTACAATTTTAGTTTTGTTATTTTTTTTTGTATTTTTAATTTATTCTAAGGCTCAGATGTATACAAGGATTTATCTGGTTTTATTGACACTTAGTCTAAGCTAGGGGGTTAATATCTACAAATTAATAACATGAAATTGAGTTTCATCATCTACTCAGATCCTTGGCTATCTGTAGTCGTTTACTCCTACTTGGCTCAATTTCTTGTGAAAGTTCATTGGGTTCAGATTGAATGTCAACCCCCATATTCACTATCCTTTCCACTTGATCTGGGATAGATCCTGATGTGGAGGCAACACCATCGGCCAAATTTCGAGGAATCCTGATTTTTATAGGGAAGACATCTTCAAAAAAGGTAGCATCCTAGAGTTCAACAATATTGTTGACATCTATGCCAAGTATCTCAGATCGAATTACCATGAAGCTATATGTATAGCTATTTTCAAATAACCAAAGAAGACTGTATCAATAGTTTTAGGATCTAACTTCTTTCTCTTGTGTTTTGGGACTAAAACTTTATAGAGACAACCCCACACTTTGAGATACTTTAAGCTTGATTTCCTATTTCTCTATTTAAAAGGACACCTTTCCACATGTCTTGGTGGGACCTTGTCCAGAATATGACATGTCGTATTCGAGGCATCTCCCCACATATAGGTTAGAAGTCCAAAACTCTAAAGGAGAGCATTGATCATGCCGGTTATGGTCATGTTTTTCTGTTCTACTATCCCATTTGATTGCGATGAATATGTAGCTGTAACCTCATGAACTATGCCAAACGGTTTTCATTGTTCATCAAACAAGTTAGATGTATATTCAACTCCTATGTCTGACCTAAGTATTTAAACACTTTGTATGTTTGTGTCTCAGCCTCATTCTTAAATATAATAATATTTTCTAAGGCTTCATCATTGGTTTTCATTAGATATACAAATTAATATCTACTATCATCATATGTAAAGGTGATAAAGTATTTCGTATTGTCTCTGGTTAACACACCATTAAACTCACATATGTTTGTGTGCATTAGGTCCATGATCTCTCCATCTCTATAGACAAACTGAAAATGCTTTCTAGTTGTCTTAACTTGCACACAAATCTCACATTTTTGAGTTTCATCAGCAATATATTTAGGGCTCAACTCTAAATTCATCATTCTTTTAAATTGAATATAAGTTTCTCACATATCCCAATCTACCATGTCACATAGCACAAAAATCTAATTATCAATCACATGAGACACAGATTTAGTGAAGGATATTGGAAGATCCTTAAGCGTATCACGGAAGCGTGAGGATTGCATCATATGCGATCGAGAGCGACTAGTCATACTAGTGCTCGAGGCAAAAGAATTTAAAAATTTTCATACAATGAAACCACATGATCCAAGAACATTTCTCGGATCATTTCATCTAAACTACAAACAAGTATTAAGTTTACCTATTGAATCATGATTGTGATCGAGCCTCTAAACGAAGAGATCTCCTGTCTCAAGTCGGATCCAACGGAGGAGACATTTGTGAGTACGTTGATGAGACACATGCTCCTCGCAATTCGTGTTGATGATCCAAGCAACAAATATCTTGATCTTATCACACAAGATCCGACGTCTTCTTCATGAGTGAGGCGCACTGAAGGAGACGGAGATCCATGAGTAAATAATCCGGCAGCTAACGACGATGTTGTCGCGATGGCGACTCTTTAGGGTTCCATGGTGGATGATCACAACGAGAGGGATTGGGAGAGACTTGGCGTGTAGAGAATGAGAGAGAGAGAGAAATTATTCGATGTCTTGTTGTTGTAACTTGAAGAGAAAGGGGTGCCTCTTCTTATATAGTATTTCGAGAGTCCATGGATACAAAATCCATGTGCACACAATCCAATGGATGAGATTGATTTGTGTTTCTTTCAATGGCCATGATGCTGCTATAAAAACACAACAATAATTAATTTAGTTTAATTAATATATACGATAAATCAATATAATTAATTTCAAATCAAATTATTTAATTAATGTTGGAGATAATGAGAAGATTGACCTTATCCCCTAAAATGGGGAAATGGGTCTATCTCCTCAATATCTCATGAGATATCATTATCTCCTGAGATCTCATCTCATGATATCACAAAATTTACAACAACACCTATTGTAAATTATTTCACAAAAAAATAATTCGTAATTATCTTGTGAATATTGCAATCATGCCTTTGGAAAAATATGAATCACATTCACATCCCAAAATAAAATGTAAATTATATTTTCAATTAATTATCCAATGTGAATTCAATTCAGATCAATAATTATTCAACAAATATGAATCACAATGGGCTCTCTCTAATATATTATAAATCACATTTATAATATATATATATATGATTAATATGGATAGTGCTATCCATATTATTCATATCTATGATAATTAAATCACATTAAATCATCTTGGATCTCTATTCTCTTGTGTCCAAATAATATGAATCACATTCACATTATTCACATTTTTGAGAACTAAATCATATTTAATTATCTTAGATAACTCTCCTTATAATATGAATCAAATTCATATTATTCATGATAATTAATTCACATCTAATTATCAATTTTCTCAATGCTTATATACATATATCAACTATCCTGAACTCTTTCAAGGATAGTGTGCTTTCTCTACGGATACTTGGAGATAAGGACATGGCAATTATATTGTTCCATGTATAGTGACTTGGATATTGATATCAAATCTCAAATCCAGATCTTGCGGACCTCCAAGATGCTTGATTGAATTAAGATCGTAGATTTAGTCTTCTAATTGTATCTGAATCACATTCAGATCATTATCCAACACTTAGACCAAGATTAGATCGCTTCTCTATTGAGAGGAGTCACTAAAATCTAGACCTCTTTCATCACTCCCACAGAATGGAATCGTTTATGATCACATCACCCTCAGATATTCCTAATACATGTACATCCTGCATATTGGAAGACCAAGATTAAACCTGAAGTTTTAGATCTCTTTTTAGACGATCTTCTTCAAGGTTTTTATCATTAAGTTTCTCATTTGACTATTGGGAGTTGGTATCGATCATATACTTTCCAACATCATATATTATACCCTGGAGTTGATCATATACTTTCCAAAAACATACATCAAGCCTACAAATTCAGTCAAGCTTCCAAAGCGAGACGACCGTGCACGAAATTTGATTCTTCCCAATATCTCATGAGTGAGCTTATGTCTTCCAGCTCAGTGAATGAACATGTATGATCCCTTTAAGAGATCGTTTACTCATATGCCCTTGCATGCACACTAGTGTCGATGTATAGAGCTTGGTTAGGTCATCAACCTATTGGTCTACTAAATGTATATACCCAGATATATAGTAACACATCTTTCTCCGGTCAGAGGATGCGTGCCTATATCGTGATAACATACGACATAGGTCTTTGGTTATCTTGATTTCATTAAGTCAACTCTTTGACCTAACTTATCTAACACCTCCGAATCTTTATTCTTATGTAGAGGACCTGAATCAAGAGGTTGGTTAGATACTAACCTTTAGAGAAAGGATTTCCATCTCCTTCTCAGGCTAGAGATCATCTCTTATTAATCATTTGACGGTGTTTGATGAGTCCTCAATCTAACTCTTTAGATATTCATCCAAGCACCAACCTCTATGATTCAATAATTGAATCAATAACTTTATGATCATTAAGATGGCCATGGTACATAACCCTAATTGTACTAAGGGACCTATTATGAAAATTAGTTATTCTTCATTTCAGATCAAAGAATGATATTTGCAATAACATTTATTGCATAATGGCTCGCCGTGGGCTCGCATGTCCAACAATCTCCTACTAGACTAAAGAGCCATTAATGGGCTAATTTTTAAACCCAAACTCATGTGACAATCATCTGCTATTTAGAAAAATAGTTAGGTAAGCTGATCAGTCACTATGTTCCCAAGAGACTACACCAAGTCCTTTTACGACACTTGCATATCTCCCAGTAACAATGCTCACATCCAATGTGAATGTTGTATCTTATGCAACCAATACTAAATTTTATCAGTTATAATGTCCTTGGCACTACATCTCAATAATCATTATAACCAGTATGTAATTTCTATTATCCTTATCAGAATGTCCTTATTCTTGGAGATCTCTATCTCCTAAGGTATCCGCAGTTAAGACCTTTTAGATCACTATCTATAAAGTCATGTTCTTGAAGATAAGATTTTGAGATCACTATTTCAAAAAAAGTCTTGTCCTCTTAGAAGATATTGTTATTACTGCAATCAAGTATTTTATTTCCATAGTAGGATAGCAACAGTTTACTACTCCCACTGCATTGCAGACATTTGGCTTTTGTACACATCTATCATACACCCGGCTTCTCATAACTGATGCACAAGGGAAAGTAGTTTTATTATTTACTTCCTCAACTCTTTGAGATGCTATCCCTTTAGATAGGTCAGTACCATATCTTAAGGGAAAGAAGCCTTACTTGGATATTTTTTCAGAAAACTGAACATATCCAAGGTGTACCATGATGAGCCAAAATTTACGAATGAACTAAGGTGAATAAAATCTAGCGAAGTTTGTTGCGACCTCAGTCACTCGAAACTCAGCTCAGCAAGAAAAAGAAGGAACAAACCACCAAACAGAGATATAAAATCAGAGAAAAACAAATAGTGGCCCTGGCTATGAGATTAGCCTGGTGTAGCACCCAGGGTCGGCCTCAAGGAGCACGAGTTGGCCTTGCGGCCCACGAAGTAGTCGAGAATAAAAGAAAATAAAACAAATATTTTTTTGTGGTTTTTAATATTTTTATATTTTTTGGGATTTTTAATAATAAGGAAAATAATAAAACAACAAAAACAATCACATTCAACCAATTATTTAAATACTCAAAATTAGTCCAAAAATCCAAACAAATATTTTTATGTTTTATATATTTTTTACTGTTTTTGGTGAATTTTTGAGATTTTTTAATTTTTAGGGAATTTTCTAAAAATCAAAGATGGCAGAAATAAAAGAAAACTGTCCAGTCAGGCTTGGAGGACCAAATTAAAATATAAAGTGGTCTAAAATAGCCTGAGGTATTTTTCATTAAAGTATAATCAAAAAGGAAAATTCAGAAGAAGGTTTTATTAATTTTTGGATTTTCTATGATTTTTTAGAATTTTTATGAGTTTTTAAGGGTTTTTTAATTTTTAAGCTTTTTATAAATCCAAAAATAACCAAAAATGGATAGAAAATCAAACACACAAAAAATAGACAAAATTGGATTTTTTAAAAGAGTTTTTATATTTTTTATGAATGTGAAATCTGGACAGATGCAAAAAAAAGGTTTTTGAATTTTTAAAAATAATAAAAGGCCTAAAAAATGTACCAAATATTTAATGAAAATTTTACACAGCGGTAGGAGCCACGTGCCCAATTTTCATGAAATTTGGGCTTCAATTGGTATTTTATTGAAATCAAACAAGAGCTCACAGTGCATAGGGACCTATTTGCAATCAAAACTCAATCCAGGGGCTAAATATTAACACGACAGAAAACCCCAGGTCCCTAAGTGAAAAATTCTCAATGACTCACGCGCAAGGCACATGGTCCAGGCACGGAAGGACTAAAACACAATTCCTATTTATAAAATATCAAACATTAACACGCTAGGACTACAGGGTAGAAAGTGCAAAAAGCCCACTAAATCATGTATCGATGCACATGGTCAATACACACAGGGACTATAATGCAAATATACAAAACAAGGAGGTCCTCGATGTAATTTTTACATGATAAAAACAACTGGATAAAATATTTACAGTACTAAAAAGTAAATGCAAAACATGAGGGGGCCTAAGAACAATTTACCCCACTTATTATCCGAGGGCTGGAGGCGCGCCACGTGGAAGATCTGACGGTGGAGGTGCGTTGTGCCTCTTCGAAGAGACCTCTCTCTGATCAGACGGTCGAGGGCGAGACATGTCTAAGATCGAACGGCTCTAGTGCGTGCACGCCTGCCCGTTGCGATGGACGCTCCATATGAGCTCCTGATCAGAATCTAACGGCTGCGACCTCCTCGCCAATGGACGGTCGTGATGAGAACTGGGGGAAGGAGCTGATTGGATGGTGGTTGAGGATCCTCCAAGAACAGGTGGCCGACGAAGTTCGCCGGCTCGATACTCGTGCTGGGGTCCTCCTCCGCTGCTGTTGGAATATGGAAAAGAGTCGCCCAAGTCCTCCGCAGCTAATGGATACCTCCGATGAGGCTGGAGACGTCGGAGACGCTCCGACAACGAGGAGGCTCGGAGCTCGGGTGCCCAAATGATTCGACCTCCCAGATGGGGTCCTTTGACCTGCACAGTGGCACCAAAGCAATCTCGGGTCGAGGGCAAATTGCCTCGACCCGGTTAGAGGTGAAATGGGGGTCTAAATGGGTCGGGGCGGTACCTTCCGGCGATGCGACGGCGGAGGAGGGTGGTTTCCCAGTTCCTGGGCGAACTGGGTTGGATGGACGAGTGAAGAAGGTGGAGAGAGGTCTGGTGAAGGTGATGGTCGGGTCAGGAGGACAAATGGGTGATCGGAGTGAGCTGAATTGGTCGGTGACGGTGGTGGAGCGATTTGGGGGAAAACTGAAATTAGACTAAACTACAATCTAAAGGAACTACCTGGCGGATGGAGTCGACTATGCTGGAGCTCAGGGAGCTCCGGGGGTTATGGCCTCAAGGGATCGTCGCTTCCCGAGGCTTGGCGCACCTCGCGGCGACGCATGGCAGTGATCTCGCTGGATCAATGGCTCCCAGCTGCCCGAGCCTCGCTGCTACTTGCCTCCACACTGCTGTCACTCTGGAGAAGACGAGGAGGTCACTGGCGTCGAGGGGGAGGACCAAAGATAGCTGGGAAAGGCAGCCGGAGTTGAAGATTTATATGGTGAAGGGTCCGAGAAGACAAGGTCGGGCAGTGGAAAGTGGAGCTCGGATCCCTAGAACCCACCTCGGGCGAGGATCTCGGATGATCAAGGAGCAAATGGAGCCCAGGGTTTAGGTGTTTGGCGATCGGTTCGAGCGGGGAAAATTGTAAGAAGTCGGGTCGGGCTCAAAGAATCCGGCTCTGGTGGTCCAGGGGGAGGAGTTGACCGGGGGTCAACATCCCCCGTGGACCAATCAGATCCTGCCAATTATCAAATATTTGATAATTCATTTAAAAATACTATTTGACTTATTTTCGAAAAAACTCAAAACATGAAAAATATTTATTTATTTTTAAACTATTTTTTAGTGATTTTTATTTATTTTTTCGAAATAAAAATAATGTATGTACAATATAGTATTATTATATATAGGCATATACACTATGTATTTTTTATTTTTGATTTTTAATTATTTATTTTGTATATATTATTCCAATTTTATATTTTATTTATTTATAGAATAAAATTTGGAATAATTTGGTATTTTTATTTTATTTTTATTATTTATTTACAAGGGTTATATAAATAGTTTTATTTATATACAAACATGGTATATGGACAAGGTTAGTAATTGATTTTATTTTATTTCTTTTTATTTTATTTTCATTTTTATGGTTTTTATTTTATTTACTTACACCATGAAATATGGGATGAGAAAATATTTTTATTGATTTTTTATTTATTTATAAGGTAAAATAAATATATAAGTAGTTTTATGTACATGGTGTATATATAATGAGGAAGGGATTTTTATTTCTTTTTAATTTTTGTTTTATTTTTCCCAATTTTATTTTAATTTAATATTTACAAATATATACATATAAATACACACCCATTTTTATTTTGAATAAGAGGAAAATAATTTTTATTTTATTTACAGGTATATGTACATGAGCTTCCTTATCTCTCTCTACTTGGGTTCTTTTTGCGGTCAGGCCCGTGCTGAGCCCTCCCTTGGGATTAGGTCGCTCAATATTTATTCTAAATATCTCCCTCTTTTTCTTTTATTTCTTTATTCTTTTATTTATGCATAAAAACATGCTAAAAATGCATATTTACACAATGCATGCTTTTTGACAATTATTGTTATTTACAGGAATATACATGTGTTTTGCATTGGTTTTATAGCTAAAATAAAAGAATAAAGAGTGATGAATGGATATTCATCACCCCCCTATATTTAACTTTGCTAGTCCCTTAGCAAACACTTATTTGAAAAAGAAGTGACAAAGAAAAAGAAAAAGAAAAAGAGGAGAAAATGCATGGATTAATGCTGAGTATTAAACTTGCCTTCATTAAATTGAAATATGGAGCTCGATCAGATCTTTGGATTATTAATGTGTCGGAACCTCATTTAGACTTAGGTTTAAAACTCAACAGCCTCTAAGATCCACTAATCTATAATCAAGACTCCTCAATAATCCAGATCAGAACAAGTCTACATAAACAAACCCTGAAGACTATGAATCTTTCCTTGTACAGTGTAAGTGAGGTATAGCTCTCCACCTCAGAAGTAGTAACTTGACAATCCTCCCCAACAAGGTAACTCTATGACCCTAGTCTGGCAACTCTTTCCTCGAGGAGCGGGGTATTCCCTTCTAAGTTCAAGTTCAACCGGCTCAAGAAGAGGGGGAAGAAGAGAATGGACCATGGTCACTATAGCCATGTATCCTTGGGAGCTCAACCAGTATAGCTAAGTCTCCCTGATGCAAGCTACATAAGATGGAACATGAATCTCAAGCTTTGCTTATTGCACTATACGCATACTCTGGTGGGATTATCATTTTCTATCAGACCCACCATTTTTTTGGAGTTATTTTCTTTTTGCATTTTTTTATCAAGTGCATCTGTACAACATATTTACATGGTGCAACATATGTACAATAGGAGTTTTTCCTCTTGAGCCAGTAGACTATCCCTCTTTTGAAGCATTATTGCAACCCACAACTCCTGTCGTTAGACCTCATGGCAACCAGACCAAGTTGAGACGCACTTCCATCACTAAAAGAAGAAGAGAGGTTCCGCCTAGAAGTACTACCCTCATATGATACCCCAATTCAAGGAAGACTGCCTCCTCACCACCTCCTCCGTAGAGAGCTCGGTGTAAAGTGCGGGTCCAAGTCAAGCCATTGTCTATATGAGTCATGTGTGTGTTGTTAAGTGCTCTACTTAGGCTCATTGAGATGACCTGTGATCATAGCCTAGTGGACTCAAATAATTAAGTCACCATGGACCTGAAAAGCCTTAACCCTAAGCCCTACAAGATTCCTCTTATAATTAGGTGGATTAAGATCTTAATCAAGCTCCATTTCCCAATTTAATTCCAGGCTAGTTTAAAAGTCAACTATAATCCAGGAAAAACTATGCAAATATACACAAAGATGCTATTTACACAATATTTACATAAATGCAAAATTTTTGAAAAATGTTTTGAAATCACGAATGTGTGCATGAATGCAAGTTTTGCAAAATATTTACACAAATTTACACAAGGTTTTTGCAAACTTTTGATTTTCAAAACATTTTGGAAAAATTTTGTACTATATACATAGTTTTGATATACACATATTTACACACAATTTACACAAAAAGTTTTTGAAAACATTTTTACAAAATAATTTTGTACAATAGCTATGTATGTGCAAATAAAAGAATGTTTATTTACAAGAAATTTTTTTAATTTTTATGGTTTTTTGGGTTTTTAGCCATTTTTATTTATTAACACACTCACACAAAGTACGAGTTATGGCTAAAGTATATATGAAATATATACACACTCCCCTATACTTAGCTCGAACGATGTCCTCAGAGTCAAGAGCAATGGAGAAGACATAACTCGTGCTTAGTATAGGGAAGTGAAAAGGAAGGCTATATACAAAGACGAATGAAAGAATAGAAATAAAGAGGGTCTCGGCTTTTCCCCCTATACTTAGGATCAAATAATCCTAAGTATAGCAGGCTGTACACAAAGGGAAAGCCGACTGGTGAATGTACAGGGTCCACCTCCCTATACTTAGGGTAAAATATCCCTAAGTATAGGCAGCAAAACAGGGGTAGCAAGACACGAAGAAAATCACAGATATATACAAGGTGAGAGGACATCACTCCCCCTATACTTAAGGTGAAGAATCCTTAAGTATAGGCAACAACAGAAGTGATGAAACAAAACGGAAGAACAACCCGGTGTTTTCACCCCCTCTATACTTAGGATGAGGTATATCCTAAGTATAGCAAAGATAATCCTAAGCGAGACCTGGGGTGAAAACAAGAACGGAAGAAAGAGAGATCAAACTAAGACGAAACACATATATATAAAAGTGTACAATGTTGAGGTGCCTCTCAACAAGCGCTAGGTTTTACGCCCCTAGCTGGGCGCAAAGGCTAGGACAAAGCAGTGTTAAGGTTCAGGACGACATCGGTAAGGCGAATGTCGTACTGTCGTCGCAGTCTCGGTATGAGAACCGCGACGAAGTCAACAGTGTAAAGAATGACACCCAGGTATGAAATCAAGCGAGTGTCTGCTACCGACCGAGGATATGGAAATATGTGATCGGGATCCGGTAGCACAAAAGAAATCGTCGGCTCTGGATCAGATTGGAGTGGAAGTGTGGAGCCGAAGAAATCAAACGTGGAGAAGGATGGATCAGTCATGGAATCCTCCATGTTGATCAGTGTCTCAAGAAGGTATGGACAATCAATATCAGGAGACTCTCTAAGAAGACTGATATCCGATGCATGAAATAGAAGCAAATCAGGCAGATCATCAAATATTTCCAGGATGGGCTCATCCTCGCGAGGGTCGTCGAGGTGAGATGACTCAGAATCAGAAAGATCATAAGACTCGGTTTCGTGCTCCGCCAGATCGGATACACTCTCAGAAAGTGAAACCGAGCACACATCGTGTGCGGCATTCTCCCGCAGATAACCCTCGGGGAGAAATGCAAGATCAGAGGTGAAAAGTAGAGGATCAGGATCTAGAACGGCATCTGCGCTGCTGTCAACTATCCACTCGGTGCACCAGGCTGCATCATCATTGGAAGTGTAGCTCTCGGCAATCTAGAAGTAGGAGAAGGTACTGGTCAACACCGCGGAGGCTGGCAAAGTGTCTGCGGCTGATCCTCACTCTACGGCAACGCTGGCTGCCAACCGGTCCTCAGCAAGTGTGTCTGTCTCATCAAAGTGGAGGACAAAAGGCTCGACTACGGGACTGTCTGTGTCTGACATCTCAAAGTGGTGTCCCATATCGAACTATGGATGCTGGGCTGAGTCCTGGTAGCTATCGGAATCCGAGAAGTATCTCTGCAGAAAAGAAGCTGACTCCTCCGGGACTGGACACTGAAGTGGCTGAATCGATGTCTGTAGTAACGGGGGCTCCTCTGGCTCCTGGAGTATCAGAAGATCTGATATCCAAGACTCGTCAACTTAGAACTCTGGGGCTGACTCGAACTCTAGCTGGACGACCAACAGGAACTCGAGAAGACTCTGGGTCCGAACCTCTGCTATCACAGTCATCTCCTCTGTACTCTGTGGTGCTGGAGTATCCAAGTCCTCGGGCTGGTGTGTAGAAGCTGAATCCTCCTGTAATACGACACACCGCACTGGTAGTGCAACGTCCTTATGTGTTGTCCCGACTACAGCATCTCGTAAAGAAGATCTCTGCAAAAGTAAGCTCGAGATGGTATCCAGTAGGTGAATGTCGGAACTGCGGTTTGAACCGCCACATGTGGTAATCACTAGTGCTATCTGCTCTGCAGTCATCCCCCGCATGGAGATCTCAATAATGTCTGTCAGTGGAAGTCCGTGGTCCGGAAATCTCCTCAAGAGGTCATAAAACCTCGGCCATGCCTCCTGCAATGGCTCCTGGGGGTCAACTGAAAACTCGGTGATTAAAGACCGCATCAACTCTGCTCTACGCGGGGAGAAGTATCTCTGTAACAACTCTCGGCGTAGCTCTCCCCACGTATCGAATCTCCTCCCCAATCGTCTGTGCCATCTCATGGCTTTGTCCTGAAGTGTGAATGGGAAGGTCCTCCTCATCAGCTCCTCTGCAGTGATATCTGAATATAACTGTGCTCTGCAAAACTCCTCGAACTCTGACAAGTGAAGATAGGGATCCTCGTGCGCCTCCCCTGAAATTGCCGGCAATCTCTGAATGAAATCCAACTCCAAGATGAATGGACCTAGTGTCGAAGCTGACTGATCTCCCTGTCCTATCTGCTCCGCCATCAATCTGGAATAGGATCTATCTGATGATCTCCCCTGCTCTCTCTGATCACAAACGGAGTGCACTCTCAACTCAGCAATGGCCTCGTCCGGGTCTCGCATCTGCTCGATCTGATATCCGCGGACGTCTAGCTCAGCATGCCCATAGTAAAGAAAGGGATGGGAGGGAGGGAGCGGGAGGTTGGTCAGAGATCCGACCTCCCTCGAAGGTGGATTGGACTGATGGTCAGAGGATGGAGAAGAAGCCGCAAGAGTCGGCCAGGAGTGAGGGGGATCCATCATCCACGGGTGAAGGAGAAGAAGAAGAAGAGACTGAAAGGGGGGTGGGTGGGAGACAGATGAAAGGAGAAGAAGATAGATGGGGGAAGGCAGAAGGGATCTGGAATCACACAAGATAAGAAAGCAAAACCCCTGATTCACCTATGCACACGAGCTGAAGACCGTAAGGGAACAGTCAATTATCTTGTCAATTTTATTTTAGGTGATCATTCAGTCTTTTAGAGCGATTACGTGAGCTGATAGGAATCCAATATTCTCAACCGACTGTCCCGTACAAAAAGCCGGTAATCAGTCGAGAAATCGGATATGGCTCTAACCTAGGGTGTGGGTCACTCTCTCGCTCATCCAAACCAAACAAGGAGGGGGTTACTCTCCCCAAGACAAAATTTTCAATGTGGTGTCTTTTAGGTCAAGTGTGATTAGCAGTCCCGATTTTATTGTTTTTTCTTTTTATGTATTTTTCAAGAAACGTCTAACAAATTTTCCGATTTCTTTTTATTCCTAAGTCCAGAAAAATAGAGGGAGGAAAGCGGAAAAGCCGATGCATGATAAATCAATGATGCATGCACAAGATAGAAGGCGTACCTGACTCCAGCGGTCTACATGCACTTATGATCCGCGCATAAATGTAAACCTAATCTATATGGAATGCAATGCGAGAAACCGTCCTAAACAGAAGCTTCTATTATCGTGAAGTACCGATTTATTTGCCTAAGTCCAAGCGTGATCTATGGGAACATATATTCTAATTAGGGCTTTGGACCTCAAGCTACCTGGCTCAACGAAATAAAAACCTAAATCTAGGGGCTCAAGCACAGAAATCCACGTGAAATCAAATAAAAAGAAAAGCGAGAAAACAAAACCGCGGTGGGGTCCCCCGAGCACACCGGTGCTCGGCGAAACAGACCCTGCAATCACAAGTCTGAAAGTATGGGTACATGTATTATTACAACAATAAATGGTCTGCAGAAAAGAAACCTAATCTAAGCTACACTACTCTACGGCTATTCCGCGGCTCCTACACTTCTGCTCGCTCATCGCATCCTCCTGCGGCTCTGTAGAGAAGAGAGCCGCCTCCGACTCCTCAAGAAACAATCAGAGTGGTAAAGCATGTTATTATGAAAATAAAATAAAGCAGATAAAATAAAACAAGCAATATAAGAAGGAATCAAAATAAACACACAAAACAAAAAAACAAAAAAAGAAAAGAAGATAAAATAAAATAAAATAAAATATAAAGAAAACAAAAGCCATGAAAAGCCACGGACGAAGAAAAAGCTACAGAAAACCGCAAAAAAGAAAATAAAATAAAAAGAAAGAAAATGCGACTACTAAGCCGTGCTCCCAGGCAACGGCGCCATTCTGATGAGCCAAAATTTACGAATGAACTAAGGTGAATAAAATCTAGCGAAGGTCGTTGCGATCTCAGTCACTCGAAACTCAGCACAGCAAGAAAAAGAAGAAACAGACCATCAAACAGAGATATAAAATCAGAGAAAAACAAATAGTGGCCCTGGCTATGAGATTAGCCTAGTGTAGCATCCAGGGTCGGACTCAAGGAGCACGAGTTGGCCTTGCGGTCTACGAAGTAGTCGGGAATAAAAGAAAATAAAACAAATATTTTTTGGTGGTTTTTAATATTTTTATAATTTTTGGGATTTTTAATAATAAGGAAAATAATAAAACAACAAAAACAATCATATTCAACCAATTATTTAAATACTCAAAATTAGTCCAAAAATCCAAACAAAAATATTTTTATATTTTATATATTTTTTACTATTTCTGGTGAATTTTTGAGAATTTTATAAATTTTAGGGAATTTTTTAAAAATCAAAGATGACAGAAATAAAAGAAAACTGTCCAGTCAGGCTTGGAGGACCAAATTAAAATATAAAGTGGTCCTAAAAAAGCCTGGAGGTATTTTTCATGTAATGTATAAAGAAAAAGGTAAATTCAGAAGAAGGATTTATTAATCTTTGGATTTTCTATGATTTTTTAGAATTTTTATGAGTTTTTAAGGGTTTTTAATTTTTAAGCTTTTTATAAATCCAAAAATAACCAAAAATGGATAGAAAATCAAACTCACAAAAATAGGCAAAATTGGATTTTTTGGATTTTTTTAAAGAGTTTTATATTTTTTATGAATTTTTAATCTGGACAGATGCAAAAACAGAGGTTTTTGAATTTTTAAAAATAATAAAAGGCCTAAAAAATGTACCAAATTTTTAGTGAAAATTTTACACAGTAGCAAGAGCCACGTATCCAATTTTCATGAAATTTGGACTTGAATTGATATTTTATTTAAATCAAACAAGAGCTCACAGTGCACAGGGACCTATTCGCAATCAAAACTCAATCCAGGGGCTAAATATTAACACGACAGAAAACCCCAGGTCCCTAAATGCAAAATTCCCAATGACTCACACGCAAGGCACGTGGTCCAGGCACGGAAGGACTAAAACGCAATTCCTATTTATAAAATATCAAACATTAACACGGTAGGACTACAGGGTAGAAAGTGTAAAAAGCCCACTAAATCACGTGTTGATGCACACGATCAATCCACACAAGGACTATAATGCAAATATACAAAACAAGGAGGTCCTCGATGCAATTTTTACAAAATAAAAACAACTAGATAAAATATTTACAGTACTAAAAAGTAAATGCAAAACAGGAGGGGGCTTAAGAACAATTTACCCCACTTATTATCCGAGGGCTGGAGGCGCGCCACGCGGAAGATCTGATGTTGGAGGTGCGCTGCGCCTCTTCGAAGAGCCCTGGCTCTGATCAGACGGTCGAGGGCAAGACACGTGTAAGATCGAACGGCTCTAGTGCGTGCACGCCTGCCCGCTGCGATGGACGCTCCAGATGAGCTCCTGATCAGAATCTAACGGCTGCAAGCTCCTCGCCAATGGACGGTCGTGATGAGAACTGGGCGAAAGAGATGATCGGACGGTGGCTGAGGATCCTCCAAGAACAGGTGGCCGGCGAAGTTTGCCGGCTCGATACTCGCGCTGGGGTCCTCCTCCGCTGCTGCTGGAAAATGGACAAGAGTTGCCCAAGTCCTCCACAGCTAATGGATACCTCCGATGAGGCTGGAGATGTCGGAGACGCTCCGGCGACGAGGAGGCTCGGAGCTCGGGTGCCCAAATGATTCGACCTCCCAAAT
The DNA here is from genome assembly GCA_037367405.1 of Ottelia alismoides. Classification (NCBI taxonomy): domain Eukaryota; kingdom Viridiplantae; phylum Streptophyta; class Magnoliopsida; order Alismatales; family Hydrocharitaceae; genus Ottelia; species Ottelia alismoides. Next base: position 79,994 of record JAZKJV010001413.1, on the reverse strand, counting down.
GGGGTACTTTGACCTGCACAGTGGCACCAAAGCAATCTCGGGTCGAGGGCAAATTGCCTCAACCCGGTTAGAGGTGAAATGGGGGTCTAAATGGGTCAGGGCGGCACCCTCCGGCGATGCGATGGCGGAGGAGGATGGTTTCCCAGTTCCTGGGCGAATTGGGTTGGATGGACGAGTGAAGAAGGTGGAGAGAGGTCTGGTGGAGGTGATGGTCGGGTCGAGAGGACAAATGGGTGATCGGAGTGAGCTGAATTGGTCGGCGACTGTGGCGGAGCAATTTGGGGGAAAACTGAAATTAGACTAAACTACAAGCTAAAGGAACTACCTGGCGGATGGAGTCGACTATGCTGGAGCTCAGGGAGCTCCGGGGGATATGGCCTCAAGGGATCGTCGCTTCCCGAGGCTTGGCGCACCTCGCGGCGGCACACAGCGGTGATCTCGCCGGATCAATGTCTCCCGGCTGCCTGAGCCTCGCTGCTACTCGCCTCCACGCTGTTGTCACTCTGAAGAAGACGAGGAGGTCACTGGCATCGAGGGGGAGGACCAAAGATAGCTGGGAAAGGTGGCCGGAGTTGAAGATTTATATGGTGAAGGGTCCGAGAAGACAAGGTCGGGCAATGGAAAGTGGAGCTCGGATCCCTAGAACCCACCCCGGGCGAGGGTCTCGAATGATCAAGGAGCAAATGGAGCCTGGGGTTTAGGTGTTTGGCGATCGGGTCGAGCGGGGAAAATTGGAAGAAGTCGGGTCGGGCTCAAAGAATCCGGCTCTGGTGGTCCTGGGGGGGAGTTGACCGGGGGTCAACATCCCCCGTGGACCAATCAGAGCCCGCCAATTATTAAATATTTGATAATTCATTTAAAAATACTAATTGACTTATTTTCGAAAAACTCAAAACATGAAAAATGTTTATTTATTTTTAAAATATTTTATAGTGATTTTTATTTATTTTTTTGAAATAAAAATAATGTATGTACAATATAGTATTATTATATATAGGTATATACACTATGTATTTTTTATTTTTTTATTTTTAATTATTTATTTTTGTATATATTATTCCAATTTTATATTTTATTTATTTATAGAATAAAATTTGGAATAATTTGGTATTTTTATTTTTATTTTATTATTTATTTACAAGGGTTATATAAATAGTTTTATTTATATACATACATGGCATATGGACAAGGTTGGAAATTGCTTTATTTCTTTTTATTTTATTTTTATTTTTATGGTTTTTATTTTATTTATTTAAACCATGAAATATGGGATGATAAAATATTTTTATTGAATTTTTATTTATTTATTTATAAGGGAAAATAAATATATAAGTATTTTTATGTACATGGTGTATATACAATGAGGAAGGGATTTTTATTTCTTTTAAATTTTTGTTTTATTTTTCCCAATTTTATTTTGATTTAATATTTACAAATATATACATATAAATACACACCCATTTTTATTTTGAATAAGAGGAAAATAATTTTTATTTTATTTACAGGTATATGTACATGAGCTTCCTTATCTCTCTCTACTTGGGTCCTTTTTGCGGTCAGGCCCGTGCTGAGCCCTCCCTTGGGATTAGGTCGCTCAATATTTATTCTAAATATCTCCCTCTTTTTCTTTTATTTTTTTATTCTTTTATTTATGCACAAAAACATGCTAAAAATGCATATTTACACAATGCATACTTTTTGACAATTATTGTTATTTACAGTAATATACATGTGTTTTGCATTGGTTTTGTAGCTAAAATAAAAGAATAAAGAGTGATGAATGGATATTCATCATACCACTAATGTGATAGTCCCAATACCCTCTTTTCTTTACTTCTAAAAAACTTCAAAACTAAGATCTAAGAGGTATCCTTGAGATCATATCTCAAGATATGGAATAGCCAGACTATAAAACACTTATTATCATCCTTATATCATTCTAAATGATTAAGATATCATCTCCATTTAGTATGATGAACACAATGGCACTCCCACTAAGCTTCAAACGATTCATCAAGATTCTATATGAAATCATAACATTTATGATTTCATCAAATCCAATGTTCCAACTACAAGAAGCTTATTTGAGTCCATAGATGGAATTCCTTAGCTTGCACACCTTGCTTTCCTCAACTATGAAGCCCTGGGGCTACTTCATATGAATAACCTCGGAGAGGTATTCATAGAGGAATGCAATATTGACTTCCATCTTGAAGATGTCAAAGTCAAGTTGTGTAGCTATAGTTAGCAATATTCCGATGAGTTTAAGCATGGTCACTGAAGAGCAAGTCTCATCGCAAGCAATGTTTTCTCTTCGTATGTATCTTGAGGATACGAGCCGTGCTTTGAAGGTCCCTACCTTCTCATCAAGTTCCCTCTTTCTTTTGAAGATCCATTTACATCTATCAGGTCTTACCCTTGTAGGTGTATCCCCGGGGTCCATATACAACACTAGTGTATGAAGTCTACTTTAGACTTTATTGCTACTCCATGTCATGATCCTCAGAAGCTTCATCACATGAAGTACGACCATTGTCAGAATTAACTGACACATGGAATCCATCCTCAAACTCATTTGAAGAGGTATTAGTGTTCCATATTTAATTGTCCTTTTAGTTTCCAATTTCAGGGCCCTCATCATCTTCTCAATATTAAATGAGTCCCTTCACTTCATTTTCGTCTTGATTCTCAAGAGAGTCGTCCTCTAAGAATCATATCCTTAGAGATGAAATCTTCTAAGAATATAAAGGTCATAAAGTAGGTATCCAATACCATCCTTTATTTTCCTAATGAAGTAGCACTCTCTTGCACTAGATTCCAGTTTACTTGCATCCATGACATGGTCATGGACCAAGCAACCCTAAATCCTCAAGTGTCCAACACCAGGCTAGGTTCCAAACCATAGCTTATGAGGATGTTCAGGTTTAGATTTACATAGAATCACATTAATGATATATATTGTAGTCACTACTACCTGGAAACTAAGAGGTAATTATGCTAAGATTCATCATTGATCAAATCATTTCACACATGATCCAATTTTATCTCCCTACAACTCTATTGAGTTAAGGTGCATTAGGAGGATTGAGATAGGAATGTTATTCCTTTCTCCATAAGGTATTCCTTGAATTCATTTAATATGTACTTGCTACCTAGATTAGATCAAATTCATTTCATCTTCCTTCAAACTTTGGTTCTAAACCAAAATTGTGAAATCTTTGAACATTTCAAAGCTTTCTACGGTGAAGGGAAAAAATCACATATCACAAATAATTATTGAATGATATCACATATCATCAATGTTTATTATGACACAGATGATCCACATACATCAATATGTATGAGATCTTGAACCTTGACATCTTACACCATTCCCAAGGAAGGGTGTATTGGACATTTTTACCTTTGAATACAATATTCACAAGTATGTAAGATTTGAAATTTTAGACATTCTAAAGTTTCATCTCTTACTAATCTATTGATATCATAATCAGAAATATGTCCAAGGCTTGATGGCAGATCATTGTCAAATGATCTTCATCCTCTTATTGATCCTTAAAGGTTTAATTTTCAGTATTAGAAATATTAATGACCCATTCATTAATTTTCTAATTTAGTAGAGTCCTTCAGATGTCATACTACTATCTGAAATATATCCATCATAACTCTTTATGATAGTTATATTCCAGGATTCATGTTTATTCCCAACATTTAGAAATAAACAATGAGTGTATTTTAATATCTGAATCATAGAGACATTCACTAAGATTAAAGACTCTCCCACTGAAAATATGAAGTCTATCAATCCAATAGAGATTGTTGCAACAATTGCATCAATATCCATGTGGATGATTATTAAACCCTTAAGATCAAATTTTCTAGTCATGTGTTCTTAGAAGAATGAGATACAATTGTTGGACTTTGATCTTATCTAATAATTAAATCAATATCAATGATGACATGTAGATTTTATATATTATTCCGATGTATTATCTTGGTCCTTCTCTAAGGATTATAGATAGACTTGATAGTCATACTATCAACGTATCAACTTGTTGCAGTATTGGCATCTATCCAACTCTTTGGATGTCATATGTGTGGAAACCATAGAAGTACAATCAACTCTCTGACTTTCCTTCTAACTTGGATCCGACCCATGCTTCCATGTACCCTCTTCATCTATAAACAACTATTGATTAAGATAAAGGATCTCTTATGTTGAATTCAAAAAGATTTCAATATAAGAGTACTTCAACATATATACATGCTTCATTCAATTCATACAATATGAATATTATGAAGCTTCATGAATGACTTGAGTATAGATAGTATAATGATGACACCCACCATATCTGCATACATCTTAACTCTAAAGGACTTTGGTTCAGGTGGATACTCAAACATTTTGAATATATCATCTCTTATAGAGCCATCATTCTGCATGACGCAGTGAACTATGTCATTCATGATTAAATGCCGAGAGCACATATGTATGCCATAACATCTTCTTAGATTTTTATAAGGATTATTTGACAATTAAGATCATCATCGGCATGCCACTTCCAAAGTACATTCGATGAGAGATCTAGATTATAGACATATAAGCCCTAGGGTTGTAGACCTATTATCTATTTAATTTCCATTCCTCATTATTATGAGGAAAACTTACACATTGCAACTATATACATTATGTGTCCAACTGCAAGTACAATTTCTTGATCATGGATCGAATTCATGATATTTTACTTGTTATCATTGAGTATAGTATTGAGTGGGTTTAATGAAGGAATATTTAAAATAAGAAATTTGCATAAATAAATATATATACATATTTTACTTTGATTTAGGAATTTTTATATTAAAGTTGTCTTGCCTTGTCAATACTGAACGTTCATTCCCTTAATTACTTTCATTGTAAGAGATATACTTACCATTATATCTCAAGCAAGATCTGGGATCTCCTTTCTTATCTTTGTCACATCCCAATAATATGAGAACCTGTAACTCGGATAAAAGAAGCGGGAACACATTTTGCCTTGTAAGTCTAACTAGCATTTACAATTCGATCTTTAACACCTGGGCCCACCACCTCTAAGGTGATGTTGACCTGTCATTAATTGAACCAACCGTCAACGGGATTAGAACTCGGTATGCACAATCCAATATCACCCCAATAATATGAGGACCCGATATTGGGGTCACTACGCATACAACCTTACTCTTTCGAGAAGCAAAGAGCCCAATCCAGATGTGCTTGTATGCAGGAATTGTCACTTCGGACAGCATACAATCCCTAGCGACGGAACCCTTCGTCTTGACGGGATACCATGGACGTCACTTATGTGATCCTCTATGTCATGTTCAAATTAAAATTAATTATTATGAATCATATTCACATAACTAATTCTTCCAAATGAAATAACAACTCTATTAATAGAGTGTTCTAATTTCAATTAGATTTTAATTAATCTAATCATATTAAATTAATGATCCAATTAATATCCAACAAGCATTCTTAATTGTTATTTGAGATATGGTAGTATCTCAAATACGTAATATTTGAATTTTAATAATTAGAAAAATGTATCATGATCGCTTCAAGTATTATCCCTTCCTTACCCACTGTCATGGTCAGTACTGACGGGAGTGAGATAGACCGCTCATAGAGCAACTTGCTACCCCAAGGTTCCCTAATTAAACACCATATCCGCCTCAGGTCAGGATAATTCTAATTGATCACTTTGTACTTGAGTTGATAATCGGTCTTTCAACCAAAGTTATACCATATAATAATAATCAAAACATTTTTGATTAACATTATAAGGAGATTTGCTAAACAAATTCCCAATCCTATTCAAGCATCAATGTTTGTGGGAAGGTTCATGTAACCAATTGTGATCTAGATTATATATATCAAATTGGTTATGGTCAATATCATTCAAGGAAATAATCATCATCTTTAATTATTTCACAAATATTCATCAATAGCTATCTCAGGAAATTAACCATTAATTTCCATTAATTTTTTTGATTGACAATCACAAGGTTCATGATCAAGTATGTAATTTCCAACAGTGACCCCTATTTACTAAAATTAGCATATGTCAATCAATGTAAATCCAAATCAAGCAAAGTAAGTTTCTATAGTTTGGTAATTTAATTTAAAATAGAACTCAAGTGATTTGCACATATTTCTAGATGTTTCAAAATAGTAACTAACTCTTTAATTACGTCGTGATTCGCCATCCCTGAAAAGTGGATATATGTTCATTGAAAAGATCATATCTTGAGCAATCAGATTCCAAATCACGTAAACTTAAGACCCACGGTTTCCGTAGTTAATGGAGAAATTATCCAAGTGATAATTTTGTGTTTAAACACTTTTAAATAGGTCTAAAAAATGCACTAAACAGGGTTGCATGAATGAAATGTGATGAAATATAACACAACAAAAAAATACCAAAGTCATCTTAGGTTTATGGATCATATCCAAAGCATCCAGTCTGGCTCTGATACCACTTGAAGGATATGGGAAGATCCTTAAGCTTATCACAGAAGTGTGAGGATCACATCGTATGCGATCGAGAGCGATTAGTCATACTAGTTGCTCGAGGCAACATAATTCAAAAATTTTCATACGATGAAATCACATGATCCAAGAACACTTATCGAATCATTTCATATAGCCATAAATAAGTATTAGGTTTATCTATTGAAGCGTAGTTGTGATCGAATATCTAAACGAAGATACCTCCTGTCTCAAGTTTAATCCAACGGAGGAGACGCTTGCGATCGTGTTGATTAGACGCGTGCCCCTCGCAATCCATGTTGACGATCCAAATGACGAATCTCCTGATCTCATCACATGAGATCCGAAATCTACTTCATGAGCGAGGAGCACCAAAGGAGATGGATATCCATGAGTAAACAATCTAGCAACATAACGACGATGTTGCAGAAATGGCGACTCTTTAGGGCTCCATGGTGGACGGCCACAATGAGAGGGATAGAGAGAGATTTGTCATGTAGAGAATGAGAGAGAGAGAGAGCAATTATTTGATATCTTGTTATTGTAACTTGAAGAGCAAGGGTTGCATCTTCTTATATAGCATTTTTGGAGTCCACGGATCCCAATCCATGTGCACACAAATCCAATGGATGAGATTTATTTGCGTTTCTTTCAATGGCCATGATGTTGTTGTAAAAACACAACAATAATTAATTACATTTAATTTATTATATATCGATAAATCAATATAATTAGTTTCAAAGCAAATTAATTAATTAATCTTGGAGATAATGAGAAGATTGCCATATCCCCTAAAAAGGGAATGGGTCTATATCATCAATATCTCATGACATCTCGTTATCTCATGAGATCTCATTATCTCATGATATCTCCAAGATTTACAACACTTGTTGTAAATTATTCCACAAAAAATAATTCATAATTATCTTGTGAATATCGCACGCCATTAGAAAAATGTGAATCACATTCACATCCCAAAAAATGTAAATTATATTTTCAATTAATTATCCAATGTGAATCTAATTCACATCAATAATTAATCAACAAATATAAATCACAATAGGATCTCTCTTTTATATTATAAATAATATTTATAATATATATGATTAATATGGATAGTGCTTTCCACATTATTCATATCTATGATAATTAAATCACATTTAGTCATCTTGGATCTCTATTCTCTTGTGCCCAAATAATATAAATCACATTCACATTATTCATATCTTTGATAATTAAATCACATTTAGATATCTTAGATAACTCTCCTTATAATATGAATCAAATTCATATTATTCATGATAATTAAATCACATTTAATTATCAATTTTCTTAATGCTCGGATACATATATCAACAATGAAATTATACTGAACTCTTTCAGGGTAATGCAGATTCTCCACAGATACTTGGAGCTTGTATTGTTCCACATATAGTGACTTGGATATTGATATCAAATCTCAAATCCAGATCTTGCGAACCTCCCAAAGATGCTGGATTAAATCAAGGTTGTAGATCTAATCTTCTCATTCTATATGAATCACACTCAGATCATTATCCAACACTTGGACCAAGATTAAATAACTTCTCTATTGAGAGGAGTCACTAAAATCCAGACCTGTTTCATCACTCCCTCAGAATGAAAACATCATGGTTATACAATCGTGATCACATCACCCTCAGGTATTCCTAATATTTGTACATCCTGCATACTGAAATTCCTTCATTAAACCTGAAGTTTTAGATCTCTTTTTATACTATCTTCTTCAAGGTTTTTATCATTAAGTTTCTCATTTGAGTATTGGGGGTTGGTATCGATCATATACTTTCCAAAGGCATATATCATACCCAAGTGTTGATCATATACTTTCCAAAAGTATACATCAAACCTACAAATTCAGTCAAGCTTCCAAAGTGAAACAACCACGCACATAATTTGTTTCTTCCCAATATCTCATGAGTGAGCTCATGTCTTCCAGTTCAGTGAATGAACCTGTATGATCCCTTTGAGAGATTATATTACTTATACGCCCTTGCATGCACACCATCGCACTGGTGTATAGACCTTGGTTAGGTCATCAACCTATTGGTCTGCCAAATGTACATACTCAGACATATAGTGACACATCTATCTCCGGTCAAAGGATGCATGACTATATCGTGATAGCATACGACATAGGTCTTTGGTTATCTCGATCTCGTTAAGTGAACTCTTTGATCTACCTTATCTAACATCTCCGAATTTTTATTCCTATGCAAAGGACATGCATCAAGAGGTCGGTTAGATATTAGCCCTTAGAAAAAGGATTGTCATCTCCTTCTCATGCTGGAGATCATCTCATAATGACCATTTGACGGTACTTGATGAGTCCTCAATCTAACTCTTTAGATATTCATCCAAGAACCAACCTATATGATTCAACAATTGAATCAACAGTTATATGATCATTAAGATGACCATGGTACATAACCCTAATTGTACTAAAGGACCTATTATGCACATTAGTTATTCTTCATTTCAGATCATATTGCATAATGGCTCACCGTGGGCTCGCATGTCCAACAATTAGAACATTCAGAATTCAAAACATTCATTGAATCAATGTTTACTGAATCACATCTAATTCTAAACAACAAATCAAAATATGACAAAGAGCATTTTATATAAAAAATCATGTCTTAGAATAACAACTTTATTATATTTAAAATTCAATTCAAAATCATTTCTAACTAAGATAGAGCTAGATAAAACATTCTTCTTCACATCAAGAACATGCAACAGCATGTGCAAAGTTCAGGCAAGTCTACCGAAGAACCTCAAGTTGACTTGTCTTAACCCTAGCACCCTTGCCATAGAGTCATTCCCCATCTTCACAGTCCCACCATTGTAGGTCTGATAAGAAGAAAATCAAGTTATGTCATAACAAATTTGAGCATTGGATCTCTTATCCACGAGCCATTCATTAGGATCATAAATATGGTATAGTTCAGGTTTCATAGAGACATACCCCTCACTAGCCCTAAGATCCATAGTAATCATACTCACTTGTGAACTCCCATCTATAGTCTTTGATTGAGTCTTTAAAAACAGACAGTCCTTCTTCTAATGACCAACCTGATTACAATGCAAACAGAGTTCATTCTTTTCATTTTTTTGGATCTCGCCCTTTGGTTTTATTTTATCTTTGTTGTTTCCACCCTTTCTCCTTTTCTCTTGGACCTTCCAGGTCACTAAATTTACCTTTTCTTGAATATCACCAGGAATACAGGTTTTGCTTCATGAGTTCCTCCTCTATGGCGATTACCATCATCATGTCATCAATAGAAATCTTCCCTTTTTGCATCTCAAGGTCATATAGAAGTCTTCCCACGATTTGGGGAATTTTTCTGTGATGCATATGACTTGAAACTTCTTTGAAAGTTTCATTTTGACATCTTCTAATATATGAAGCAAGAGTAGAGTCTCATGTGCTTATTCGAAAACGGAATCTTCCTCATCTATGGAAAACTTTAATAACTTTATGATGGAGTATTTCTATATACTGGGATCCTTGGTGTTATAATTCATGACCAGTTCTTCCCATAGCCCTTTGTAATCTGTGTGGACGAAAAATACATGTCAAACAAAGTGTGGGACAAAACCAATAAGATGCAACCATGACATATACGGCAGCGTTCTTTTCACACAAATTATGCATTTTGTCTATTGAGTGAGGGGTTTTCATTTTCTACCATAGGACAACCTTCGATTTAAGCATTGTATCCGACATACGTTTAATCCTGGTCCATGGTATCTTCTCTAAGATTGTTGTTAACAAGATCAACATGATATACATTAAACAATAATTATCCGGATTAACATGAGCCATTTTAAAAGCATCACATATTCTCAAATAAATAACCAAGCATTTCCAATTCTTGATCCAATTACAAAATCTAAACAAAACTAAATTAAATTACAATGCAATTGATCAGGGTGAGATCCACGAACGGTAAAGCAATAAGAAATTGTGTCAAACATAATGTGAAATAGGTTAGAATAGAGATCACCAAAGCGTCTATTAGAATAGACTTTCCTTAGTGAAGATATCACCTCTACAATAGCGATGCATAGCACTGGTGATTTGCTCTTAGGATACGATGGTACACAATCTACGTCTATGCACACTGACAAGATCGTCCTAGAAAGCACCTTGTAGAGCAACAACCAATAAAAGGAACAATCATTGTGTAAGAAAATAGAGCGAGAGATAGAGATTTCTTGTGAGTGAAGACTTTGTGTCAAGAGGGTTTTTGAAGGCCTACTACAGCTCTTCAATTCCATAACTGACCTCTCAATGGATGTTGTGATTGTGGCAATGAATTGATTATAATTCCCACAGTGGTCAGATTACAAATTAATATGTTGGATTATTTTTTCAAATCCACTAAACAAAACTCATAACAAAAGTACTGAATTTGAAATCTGAATTGACTTTCATGAGCCTGAGCTCGAGACTGAACCGGAGATCAAGACTGAGGCCGAGTGCAACATGCATGCGTGTGGACCTCCATTCCTCCTTTCTACTAGTTCTACAAGATATTGGGTTGTGGACTCATACATACACACACACACACATAATACATACATACATATATACATATATAGGGGGCACTTCAAATGAGGTGGGGTCTCAACAATATTGTGGTGAGCCATCGAGTAGATTCGTCAGATCTTAATCTGACGGTTGCATCAAAAACCTCATCCAAAAGGGCATTTTCATCATATTGATTTCATTAATTTCTAGTTTCATTTATTAGTTTCAAATTTTCATTCTATGCTTTTCTCAATTTGGTATTTTCACAAATGCCTTTATTGATTAATTTCCGATTTTGTTCCAAACAATCTGAATTCAAACATAGCTTTGTAAAGTACAATGAGTTTTTGTAAAATATACTTTACTCTTTGTAATTTCATTAATGATTTCATTTTATTACTGTTATTTCATTTTGTAAATAGTTGTATCAGTTTTGTAAATGTGTACATTAATTTTGTAATTCCAGCGAGTTTTTGTAAAGAGTATTTTTCCTCTTTGTAAACTTCAACTTTTTTGTAATTGTGTATGTTTGTTTTGTAAAAAATCTGTGAATATTTGGAATGAATCTCCCTCCTTTGTAAAATTCACGCATGTTTTCCATTGCGTTAAAGTTCAATTGCCATATATGTTTTCGAGTCCTGCAAAATAGGGAAAAAACAATGAAATTTGAAAAAAAAGGTACATAAATATGTGAATCTGAATATCAGTTAAGTAAAATTATTATACGATAATGTAATTGAATCTCCCTCCTTTGTAAGAGTGTCTGATCACTTTGTAAATTTTAGGCGCTCTTTTGTAAAATCATATGATCACTTTGTAATATTTATGTAGAGTTCCGTGACAATAAGTACACTGTTAGATATTAGAAACATGTAAAAAATTGACATGAGATTGTAAAAAAAAATTTAATATTTGCACAAACCATTCCAACTTTGTAAAAAACCACGATTTCTAAAAAAGCTAATGGACCCCTCTTCCGCGCACATCTCGCCTCCGCCATGCCCCTTATGTATGCCTTCCTCTTTCATGCCCCCTCTCTGCGGTCGAGAGGTGTTGCATGGAGGAGGAAGTTGGATACGCCGAACCCCTCTATCGAAGACTAAAGGCGTTGCATGGAGGAAGATGCTGGTGTCGTCGAACCCCTCCTCCTCCTCATCTTTCTCCTTTGATCTTGCAAGTTAAAAAAATTAAGAAGTAACATTATCTAGATCCATGGCATCGTCACGTACCTGCTCCATCAGTGCATGCCGCCATCAGGAGGGGAGCCACCATCATCCTCATCGCGCACCGCCATCGAAGGGAGAGTTGCACGCGTATAAATAGCAAAGAGGGGTAGCCACGATCTTGCATCTCCGTTGAACAATCGCGCGAGAGAGAGAGGGCACCACTGTCGCTGTAATTGATTAATCAAGAGAGAGATTAGGCAATATAGTTGTCACATTCTATATTTAGAATGTGACAAAAAGACCAAAATGGGTTTTCGACCATTTAAATATTATAATTAAAGCATCATTAATTACTAGCGTGCAATTAAAAATAGATGGATGATGATGGATGGCTCACCATAAAAGCGGTGAGACCCCACCTCATTTGAAGTTTCTTCTCTCTCTCTCTCTATCTATCTCTCTCTCTCTCTCTCTATATATATATATATATATATGGGACCTTTCAAATGAGGTGGGGGCTTTTCTGAAATTGTAAAGGCCACTCTGAATTTATTAAAAACTCTTTAACAGTTTTGTAAAAGTATAAACTGCACATTGTAAAAAAATGAATTTTGTAAAATATAGCATCTAAATTTAAATTAACATTTTCATCCAATATAATAATATTTTCATAATTTTATTTCAGTATACATGTTGTGTTAATATTTATTGTTATATGTATGAAAAAAGAAATTGTAAAATATATTGGAAAGATGCCTAAATTGAGGGTGGCTCACCATATATATGGTGAGACCCCGTCTCATTTGAAGTTTCTCCTATATATATATATATGTCCACACAGTTACAACACTACTCCTTCTAGTACTGAAACTCTACCCAAACATTGTTTCAAATTTACAATTTCCTAGCTTTCCCTCCAACCAAATTGTCTTCCCACTCAAAACGAATTTGGTTACCGAATGTAATTACATAGGTTTACCGAACTAAAACCTATTACATTACAACTAACTGCAATACCATCATCTTACAAAGTTTGTATATTTGAGTTATCTGAATGTCGTATATTTTTCCTGGTCGTGGTAGGGGATGCGTTGGATCGAGTTAAACTGTTTGAGATGACATGGTAGAGAATTAATACGAAAGGGAACATGTTCTTCATTGAGAGTTATGCGGAGGCCCACGTAAGTCAACCATTGATTTAATTACACCTAGAAATATAATTATCTAAATCATTTAGTTTGCAAATGTACGTAGGGTCGCATTGTCGAGTTCATCCACAACCAATTGCCTTCAGACCAAGGCCCTCCAAACCACATAACTCTAAGTAAGGATGCATTTCATCAAGTCTTCTCTCCTTCCTCCCAACATCTTGGACGAGGGCTATTGGGTGATGCAGCTTTCGCTAAGTCAAACTAGCATGGACGAGGTGATGGTCTATTGTAACAGAAGTTTGACAACTGAAGCAGACCATAGTAAAGTTGCAATGAGACCTCGACAAACGCATGATAGGGAAGATCAATTGTGAGATGCTGTGAAACCGAATATGCAAACTTTGGAACAAAATGATCAGTTGATGCTAATGATGTAGAGGTTGATTGCAGAGCTATCTGGGAGGAGCACATGCAATTCAACTCCAACCCTTCCATGTCGTGACCACGATGATGCCCCCCCCAACAATGTCGATCTTTTATGTACTTAGTTGTAGTATTAAATTATAGTTTGTAGTCATTACCTCTAGAAATTTTGTGTGTGTTGTGCCCCAACTTTATGTTGACAATGTATATTGTATTAACGAATGAACATCTTTGCACTTATGAATGGAAATTGTGGTTTGACGTTGATATTAATTTGATTGATGCTTTGTTTGAGAGCCATAGAACTCTTGAGTGCAGTATGGGCATTTAAACCCTTTATTTTGCATGTTCTAACCTTACCTTGGGGGTTGCAATAAGGGTGAGCATGGGCCCGGGTCAGCCTGACCCAATCCGATGCCCGATCCGCTAGAGCCCAACCCAAGCCCAAATCCACCATTTCCACGGGCGAGCCTGGGCCTTATTTTTGTCCCATTTGCTAAAATGGCCATGGCTCAAGTTTCCATGGGCCCGAACCTGAAGCTCATTGGTCAACCCAGTTCCTAGCCCCGTTTGAGCTCGACCCGAGATTGTCTGAAATGAACTGACTGCTCATCGTCCACCCCTTTTACTAAAGGCAAAAGCCCATTCCCGAATCCCTTCCCAATTCCCACACCATAAAACCCTATATGCACCAGCCTCTAGAGTCCGGCCAACCCTAACCCATGCACGACCCCCTTTGCCCTCCCTTACTGGTTCCTCGGTGGATCCGCTAGTACCTCCCTCCCTCCTTCCTCTGCCTTCGTTTGCAGCACCGCTAAGAGAACAAGTGACACCAGGGTAGCAAGGCCATCACCCACTAGACACCACTGTTCCATTGGCTCGAACCTCGACCATCCCATTAGTGCAACATCGACCTTCTTCTTCACAGTCACACACCAATGCAACATGCCTCGATCATCTCCTCCTCGACTCTTGGCAACTGAGGCAAGTGCAACTGGAAAAGGTATATCTCGATACTTATCATTTGTTCTCATGTTGTAATCTTGAATGTGATTGTGGATTAAAATCGTAAGGGAGGAATGGCACAATAGTTAAAATTTTATTAAATGTTCTAAAATATTAAATGTTTGGATTGTGATGTGTGTTATCTTTAAATGGTTTGTTTGATATGTTAATTTCTTTAGCTACTAGAGTCCATGTCACTTATTCTTATATTACTAAGTAAATTAGATGTCAAATGAACAAATTGAAGAAGTTGCAAAGGAGTCTATAATGTTAGATGTAGAGGGCGATGCTCGAATTGCAAATAAATGTCCAAGGCAATCACAATCAAGGGTTTGGAACCATCTTCTGATGATAGGGGTTGTTGACGGAAAAGAAATTTTCAAATGTAGCCATTGTAAGAAGATCCTATCATGTCAGACCAAGAGTGAGACATGCCATACGATTAGACATTTGGAAAATAAATGCTTATATTATAAGAAAGAAGCTAAAACATAGACTTTGATAAATGTCACTCGTTGAGATAAAGGATTTTCAATATTGACTTGGAAATTCGATCAAGAACGATGCATGCTAGAATTTGCAAGATGGATTATATCTTGTGAATTGTCTTTTAGGACTGTATAAAATCCTCACTTTTGCACCTTTATTGGGAGTTTATAGTTTAAATACAAGGTATTGTCACAATTTACGCTAAATAGGAATTGCATTATGATTTATCGGTATGAAAAACTACAATTGATGAATATTATTAGAAATTTAGCAAGCTGCATATCTCTTAACACTGATACATCTATTCAAAATTTGGGTTATGTCAATTATTGATCACTTTATTGACAACAATTGGAGGTTGCACAAGAATATTATGAGTTTTTTAGTACTAGCTTCTTGCCACAAGGGTGAGAGTATGATGATATGAAACTTAGACATTTGAATAAATGGAATGTTCTGAAGATATTCACACTCACCGTTGCTAATGCTTCAACTAACAATGTTATTATTTGGAATCTAACTGACCACTTTTCTTCGACTGATGCTTTGTTATTGAATGGACAGTTTTTTCCCGTGTGCGAGGTTGAGAACACATTTTGAACTTAATTGTCCAGGATGGATTAACGTAGATTAAGAAAATAATCATCAAAATATGAAATCTTATCAAGTGTATCACATTTTTGAACCAATGATATCAAAATTTCTTTTCATTGCCCAACAATAGCACATTCCTTAGTGAAGGTTTAAAATTGGATGTACGTACAAGGTGGAACTCTACTTACACGATGCTCGATTCATCTCTTTTGTATCAGAAAGTTTTTAATCATATGAAGAGTCGAGATTTTCAACTATTACATGTACCTTATGTTATCAAGTGGAAAAAGGTGGAAGTGATTCATGGATCCTTGGAAACTTTTAGCTTGCAACAAAAATTTTGTCTGGATAGGAATATTCTACATAAAACATGTTCTTCAGCTTATTCTTTGAGATCGAAGAGTTGACTTCACTGAAGAACCATGAAGATGTCTAGTTAGAAGCATGATAACGAAAATGTACATCAATTTGATAAATATTGAAGGGATAAAGATGCAATGCAACCTTTAGAAATTACAATAATTTTAGATCCATGATACAAATTTTATTTATTGTGATTTTCTTATTCAGAAATTTATTCAGTGGTTGAAGTAACAAAATATGTCAACCATGTTAAATATATTTTCATTCGTTATATGAGGAATATGTCCCCCGGCACATAAAGAATTAGTGTGGAGAAACTTTGACACCAAATATACTTGAGCAGGACAATACCATTATATGTCCAACAAAAAAGAACGAAGACACATTGAGTAAATTTCTTAAGAATAAACTCATGATGGCTTCTTTAGAGTCGGAGAAAAGTAGGTCCGATTATAATTGGAGGATAACTCCGCGGACATTGCACTGGGAGTCATTTTAATACTTTGCAATGGTGGCAACTTAATGCAGGCAAATATTGTGTCTTATCACAGATTGCTCGAGATATCTTAGCCATACCAACCTCTAGTGTCGCTTCAGAGAGTGCTTTTTGTACATGAGGTAAAGTTCTTTATGCATACATAAGTGATAACGCCCCCCGCACCCTCGGTTAATTCGGTCAGATTAATGTCCAAATTAATTTAAAGTGTTCGTTGCAGTCGGATACGAGAGGGAATATCAAAAACCACTTTTAATTAGATTCAAGTTAATTTCAAGCGGCAATTTTTTTTACTTGGTGAAGTCCAAGGTCGAACTCAGGGAGGCATCTGTCTCCTTAGATGAATTAGTAGCAAAGTCTAATTTTCGATTTTCAGGGATTTATTTTTTTGGTCTTTTTTCTATTTCTATGCAAGACACATGCAACAATCAAGCCAATTTAAAGTTAAATCAGTTAAGGTATCAAATAAAGTCCAAAAATTATAAAAATTGGCCAGATGATGAAATATGGTGAAAATGAACTACCCTAATTTTTTTGGAATTTTTCGACACTAATCGAATTTACTTGTGAATTTAAAATGAATGCAGGGTGATTTTCACTAATTTAATTTTAATAAATATCAAACACAATATTTTCAGGAACTAAAATTATCCTAGATAGATTTGATGATAAGGAATCTAGGAAAATTGTCAAACCTTAATTTTATTGTGAAATGAACCTATTAAAATTAAACTAAGGAAATTACCAATTAATTTATTCAGGCCTCGATATGTGTGTAAATGAGATGAAATTTTTATGCCATGCCAAGTTAACTATCATAAAACTACAGTGATTTTTTGAGAATTTTTTGAGTTACAGAGAATTAACTATCAATTAAAAGGTCCAAATGGGCAAAATATCACAAAAATCAACCAATTAATTAATTAAAAATTCTACTGTGATTACAAAAATATGACAAGTGTCACAACAGATAGAGGACAATTACACTACAACATGCAATTTTTGGAATTTCAAAATGATGCAAAATGACACCTAGGGATGCATGCAAAGACAGGGGTGTAATTGCAATACAGGAAATAAAAATTACATAAAAATAAACATGCTGACAGAGACTTAAATGCAATTACCTATAATGCTGGGGGGTGGAATGCAATTTCTCAACTGGGCACGTGCTCCTCACGTAGGGGCGCTTCACAGGGACTGATTCGCAATATTTGAAAGTTCCAGGGGCTCCCTTGCAATTTACCCAGGTCGCACGTGCTCCTCACATGGGGCGACCTAAGCTCGGGTGGCTTCGGTGGCTCGGGAAGAGGCTCGGGCGTCCTGGCAGTTCGGCTGAGGCTCGACGAAGCTTCGGTGGTCCGAGCCTAGAGGTCGGGGAAGAGGCTCGGACCCGTCGACGTGGCTGGCTGCGGTCCGTTGGATCACGGATCGATCCAACGGTGTGGTGCTGCTCTGGATATGGGCGACGTGGGGTGAAGATAACCGTGGGAACTAGAAGGATCCGACGGCTCTTTGATGCTCCGGTTGAGTGACGATGTGGACGGCTAGGGACCGTTCGATCAAGATGATCGAACGGTGGCTGTAGCGTCGTCTTCAACGGTCCTCCGCCGCTTGCGGAGGAGTTGGCGGGGCTCCGTCGAGGTGGGCTTGGCTCCGCCCGATCCTCCTGGTGTCAGTGATGCTCTTCGGAAGCTCGGAGATAGCTTGGGAGATGTGCGGCGGTGCGGCGATGCCTCCGGTGGTCACAGGAGTGACGGGGGCGCATAGGAGCTCTCTGGCGATGAAGCTCGATGGGGACTCCGGTGAGCGTCCGACCAATGAACGAGATGGGTACCTGCAGGTGTTAGGAGTATAGCCGAAGCTTGTGCGTGCTAGTGGAGATGTGAAATGCGAGTGGCGAGGCCTAAGGCGGAACGTAGATGGTCCGGCGATGGTGCTCCACCCAGGTGGCGGAGCTGGAGCTGATGGAAGGTGAAGTGCGTCGTCGGAGGGAGTAAAGTTCAGCGCGAAGGTCGGAGCTCCGTTGCGGAGCTCGGTGAAGTGAAAGCGGGGCGAGACGATCATGGTGGAGGTGGAATTAAATCGGAGAAAAGTCAAAGAAAAATCAAACGAAGATCAGAGGAAGATGGAGGGAGTTACCTGGGGTTTGGAGCTCAAAGTCGAGTTCCAGGTCATCGCTCGAGGGATCGGTAAGGTCCCGAGCTCAAGCAGCTTCGCGGAGGAGTGGCTGCGACACGGCGGAGCTCGCCGTGGATCTCGTCGGAGAAGAACACTGTCGTCGTTCAAGGAATCGATCGATTGCTATCACCAAACGATAGCTCCGAGCTCTAGGTACCTCTCTGGGGTGGCGGATAGCAGTGACGATGGCTGTAGGTGGAGGATTTATAGGATGGAGGTGGCGGCAGTGCTGGTGACGAGGCGAGGTTCATGGGCATCATGGAGCGACTCTGGTGGTCGTAGTGGGGAGTGAGGTAGCTGGCGAGGATGAGGGAAGAGTGGGGGTGATCGTGGGAGCGTTGGTGGTCGGTGAGGGTGGCTGAGGTGCGGCTGAGAATAGGAAGGGGCAACCCCTCCCGCAAGGCTGAGATCGTGGAAGAGAGGGGTGCCGGAGGTAGGAGACGAAGTCCTCACCGTTGGATCCTGTGATCCAACGGCTGAGAAGAAGGCGGGATGGAGCGGTGGGATCAGATCTAGGGCGAGGTGATCAGAGGGACGTGATGGCTCCACGTGATGCGATGGGAACGCAACGCGAGCGGGTGGCTGAGATCAAGTCAAGGCGACGCGATCTAAGGGTCAGGAGGCCAACACGTGGCGTGATGGGGGTGAAGCGCGAGCGGGCGGCCAAGATGCGATTAGGGCTTAGATCGAATGGTTGGAATCAAAGCGCTAGTGGACGGTGCAGATCGAAGGGCTGAAGACGTGATCTGATGGCGCATAATGCGCCACGTGGCGTGCTGTGGGGAAGGCGCTAATGGATGGCCCAGATCTGAGGCAGGATGGGATCAAATGGTGGTGGATAAAAGGTGTACGTGGAGCGCAACTGGCCTTTGGATCAAGAAGTATATCCAACGGCTGAGAGGCGCGGCGGCTAGGGCAAGGGGAGCGGGTCGCGTGGCGCGACCAGAGGGCGCCACGTGGCCAATTATGATTGGCTGTGAGAAAAAAATGAGTGTAGAGAGAAGAGGAGGCCGAATTTGGAAAAACTCAAAACATAAAAGTTGTAGATCTCGATGAGAACTACAAGTTTCATGTTGACCAAAGATGGAGATGAGGTTAACTATGATATAAAAATACAAATATACACAAATATAGTATACATAGTGTACATAGAGGCCCAAAAACCCAACTTTTTCATATGAGCTCCAAATTGGATGAAATCAGTCTCATTTTAAAGGTCTTTTAATGTGTATTAATCTAAGAGTGAGTAGACCTATTTTGAAGTTTGTATGAGGGAATTATGGGCATTTTGTGGTCCAGGGGTTTTAGGGTTTTATTGGTGCTTTTACAAAGGGGATTCCTGACTTTCTTCCTTATATTATTAACTAAGGTGTACATAATATAAGGGAGAGCTTATTTTGATGAGTGAATATTTTACAAGTGATTTTGGCTTCTTATTAAATGCAAATGGAGTGCTAAAGTGCATGTATTATGAATGCATGAATGAATGCTATTTATACATTATAAAGGGAAATATGCATCTATTTACTCGGGAACAAGGCTCTATTTTTAACTTTTAGAGTGATGAATCACAGATTCATCAATAAGTTGGCTTAATCTAGCATCCGGGGAGGCACTAACTTGTACGGAAGGTTGGATACACGATGCAAAGTCACTCTTGGATACTTGGGAAGTGAAAATTATTTTTTTATATTGATACATACTTTCATTTTACTAGCCAGCGAAATGTTTATAGCTACATTTCAGGTGTTTTTGCATTTTGTTGATACGTAGAAGATGATGTACAACAAGATCGAGCAATTACTTCGAACCCTATAGTTGTGGACTTGCATTTGAAATTTAAATTTATTGTTAAGTTTTCTGGTAGTGTAGTTATCTAGTAGATTAAGTCATTTTATTTGCATCACTTAGCATATATGCATGGATTGATTGTGGATTGAATCTTCTTATTTGATGGGACGTTATTCTTGATTGGTTGATTTGAATTTCTGGCAGCATTTCTTTCCCCCAAGTAGATGAATTTATTCGGATAGCTAAATGTATTCCATTTGATTTCCACCCCCATTTCTGTACACAATATTCTGCCACATTCTAAAATTAAAAAATGTATTCGAACACATATCGACCGCTTTATATCTGCTTGATGATACCGAGGTTGAGATGCATTGCAAATTGTTGTGGATCAGCTTTACTGTAACTAAAAACGCCTGAATTAAATTTCAGACAATTGGGTTTCAGTCTCCTCACTGAGACAACAAGCCCATAGGCCCAGTAAATTGACGGACTTGGGCTGGACGAGGTTGGATCCGGCCTGAGTCCGGCCCATGCTCAACCCTAGTTATAAAAGAGGCGGAAGGGAGTACAACAACGGTTGTGTAAGAGTAAGAGCTGTTGTTTTTTTACAGCTGTCATTTACGGCGACCGACACCATCGTGAATAACTTCGACGTTTCTTACGAAGGATAAAAAACTGATGCAGTAAAGACAACATTATCTATAGCAGCTAGACGGCCGTCGTATAACCTTCTCTTTCGCGACAGTCAACGCTTCATGTCACAACGTCTGGTTACTATTGGTAGCAGCTACTATGATTGCGGTGGGCGATTTGTGCAGCGGTTAAAGCAATAATTACTTACGTCGCATAACTTTGCAACGTGTTTTAGGCAGCGGATTAGCATTATACGGCTTGCGACCGCCGCCTCATACTTGATGGTTTCTAGTAGTGATGTTCATGGCTTTTATAAGAAAAATACATTACTAAAACTATAGATGTCCACATATAAGAATCATTAGATGGTGTTATTGGCCTCTTCAAATGAGATGAAAGCAAAATGATGATCATATATTTAACTATGAATGAGTAGAAAATCCCAATTGTTTTACATGATGAAATGGGGCCCTTAAGATCCCATTTGCGACATCCAGATTATAGATCCCATGTGTAATGACCGATTTGCGAGTTCCATGTGTACGTGAATGTTATATAAACTCACGTACAGTTAAGGCTTTTGTTTATTCTTTATAATATTGCTCTACCACCAGATAGAGATAGAGAGATTGGCTATCATCCAACGGCAAACTCACCGTCTGAACCAAAAGACAAACAAGCAAACAAAACAAAAGCATTCACCCTCATTTCTGTTTACCCTGAAGTAGCCCTGGATATTAGGATTGAAGCTGCTCTAGATTTGTGAGCATCTTTAGGAGGAGCTGCAACAAATCCTGCCAGCTGCCGAGATTCTTCAGGCAAGTAGCAGCAGCCCCAAATGTTAAAGAGAAAAAACAAGAGGATGGCGACGGCATTGATAAAGCGTTCCTCGGTTATTGGATTTACAGAGCATCCCGTTGGTCCCTTTGCCTTTTTTTCGTGGTACAATCTCACTGCTCTGTTCAACCATATCACAGAACAGCCCTCTTCACTATCGTTGCACACAAGACACCCCCATCCGTATGGCTTCTTCTCACCTAACAGAATGAGTCGTTTTTTCTCCCAACGCCTTTACTAATTTGCACAACGATATTAATGTTTGGAAGACGTACGTTAATTCTTGTATAACTACTCATTTCCCGTGTAAGCATCCCTTCTAATTTGTGGTTGGGATGTTTGGGAATAGAAGTTGGTCTTGTGTCCTTACTTTTTTGTAGCACAATAACAAAAAAAATAAGGAGATACCATGATAGATGTTTGTTTACCACCTTGGATCAATAGTCGGGAACAGATTTCCCGTATAGATCGAATCGTGGAAAAATTATCAAAGTTGATAAGCGAATCCTGCACGGTATATCAGCAACAACTACGGAAGAAAATTTCAATAATAGAAAATCAATCGCGGATGTACGAAGAAATTTTAACGTGGAAAACCCCTCAATGTGAGGGAATAAACCATGGGGTTGATCGCAACTCAAAACAAAGCAATATAACCGAAATGATTTCCAGTGAGGGGCTTACAGAATGCCAGCCCTCTATACGGTGCTACAAATCATCAAACAATGGAGAATAATAGAGAGGAGAAATGTCACCCAATGGTAAATACATCATCAAACTGTAGGGAAGAACATTGGAGAAGAGTTGATCCAAAGGTTACTCCATCCAAACTCCGCAACAACCAAGAACCTTCTTTCTTCTTCCTCTCTCTCTTATTTCTTTCTTGTGCTACGAGAGCTTGTGTTGGGATAATCCTATTATGCACCCCATACCCCCTTTTTATACTTCACGGAGATGAGCAAATAAGGAAACATGAATTCCTACTTTCAAAACGATTAGAAAAAGATGACTCATAATCCTAAAAGGTAATTGATCTTTCCTTTTCCAAATAGGACGACCAATGTCCTATATATATGGACTACGTTCCCACAAAGAGGGGAACCCATCCTACAAATCTCCCCCTCGCTAACGATGTGGGAACTGCTCCACACCTGCGAGGGAGCAACATCACTCAACTTTCCAAGTGGCAAAGTCTTTGTCATCATATCAACACCGTTGTCATTTATGTGGATCTTGTCAAGTACAAACTGATTCAATTCTAACACATAACATATCTAATGTTATATAACATCGATGTGCTTCGATCTTGCATGGACTGTAGAATGTTTGTCAAGGTGAATAACACTCTGACTGTCACAGTAAAGCACGTACTTGTCCTGATGAAAATCAAGTTCCTACATGAACTTCTTCATCCACAGCAACTCCTTGCATGCCTCTGTAGCTGCAATAAACTCAGCCTCTGTAGTGGATAAAGCAACAAACTTCTAGAGACGAGACTGCCAAGAAACTGTACCACCTGCAAAGGACAACATATAACCTGATATGGATCTTCTCCCATCAATATCACCCGTCATGTCTGAATCTGTGTATCCAAGAAGAATAGACTTCTCTGCTCCAAAGCAAAGAGAGTAACTGCAAGTACCTCGAAGATATCTCAAGATCCATTTAACTACTTCCTAATATTGTTTTCCTGGATTTCAGATGAACCTACTAACAACTCCAACTACATGAGAAATATCTGGCCTCGTACAAACCACGATATATATGAGAGTACATGTGGTTGATGCATATGGAATTATTTCCATATCTTTCTTCTTTGCATTGTTCTGTGTTGCTATCTTTGGAACTTAACTTGAAATGCGTTCAAAGATAAGTGCTAGCTGGCTTTGCCTTCTTCATATGAAATCTTTGAAATACATTCTCAATGTACTTCTCTTGTGAAAGCTGAAGTTTCCTTACTCTTCTGTCTCGAGTGATCTTCATGCCCAGTATCTGACTTGCATATCCCAAGTCCTTCAAAGCAAAGGACTTACTCAACTCCTTAATTTATCAAGCTAGAAATTCTCTCTCCATTGTTACCTACAATCAACATGTAATCAACATAAAACAACAAAATGATGAAATCATCACCTATGAATTTCTTCATGAACACACAATGGTCTGAAGTGGTCTTGGAGTAACCGTGCTCCCCCATGAACGAGTCAAACTTCTTGTACCATTGCCTGGGTGCTTGCTTTAAGCCATATAAACTCTTCTTCAGTCTGCAAACATAGTCTTCCTTGCCTTTGATTATAAAGCCCTTTGGTTACAATATGTAAATTTCCTCCTCAAGCTCACCATGGAGGAAAGTTGTCTTCAAATCCATCTGTTCATCCTCCATATCAAGACTATCTGGCAAGCTGAGAACCATCCGGATAGAAGACATCTTCACCAAAGGAGAAAAGAATTCCTCAAAGTCAACTCCCTTCCTTTGGTTAAAACATCTCACAGCCAACCAAGCTTTGTACCTTGGTTTGTAGAGTATTCATCATGTTTCACTCTATATACCCACTTGTTTCTTAATGCCCACTTGCTTTTAGGCAACTTGACAAGCTCAAAGTATGATTGTCATGAAGGGAAGTCATTTCCTCTTTCATAGCTTCTACTCATTTCTCCTTATTTGCATCTTGCAAGGCTTCTTCGTAGCATTCAGGTTCACCACTGTCTGTCAACAAAATATACTCATGTGCAGAATATCTGATGGAGGGTCGCCTCTCCCTCATGGGTCTTTGTGGTGGGAGAGCCTCGGAATAAGAAGCACTCTCATCATCCTATCGACCATCACCACCACCGTCATCTGCATCATCATCATCATGAGTGGTGATCTGTGGTACATCCTCCTCATGTCATGCATGAGTACATGCTCATATGTATCATCTGGCACCACATGTGGAGCCCTGATGAAAAGCTAAATGCTTGTATTAATAAGGATCCATTGTAGCACAGGCTCTTAGCTTTCCATACATAACCAATAAAAATCTC
Source organism: Ottelia alismoides (assembly GCA_037367405.1). Classification (NCBI taxonomy): domain Eukaryota; kingdom Viridiplantae; phylum Streptophyta; class Magnoliopsida; order Alismatales; family Hydrocharitaceae; genus Ottelia; species Ottelia alismoides. The sequence continues at coordinate 54,736 of JAZKJV010001413.1, read as the reverse complement.
AGTGTCAAGGTTCTCAGCTTTAATTTTTAACCTGGAAAGTCCAGAATCGAACACAAGGACACGAGCAATTTAATGGGTAAATTTAGAGATCAAATATTTTAGATAGCAATCTTTAGATTAATTATGTCGAGTAGATGCATAAAGCATATTAATATAAATAGATATATTTTCTAACACATTTGTATGCAACTAAATAAAATGTAAATAATGATGCACAAACAATATTAATGGAACATCCACACTTAAATCACATAACAAATAACTTGGATCAATTATTAAGATACCCTGAATTGATTACAAAGCACGTGAATTAATATCAAGTGAATTCGATCTCAAAACTTTATTAAATATTATTTAAGATTTTTACTTGTAAATTTCAATACAGGCTCAACAAATAAATCTATTAATGATCTAAGAATAATGATTAAAAAGAACTAGCAATAGACCATTACAGATTACAGGATTTGACAGCGTCAAATAATCATTCACAATGCAAGTTTAATGAATTTTAGGGTATGTAAACAAGCACTCTAAACAAAGAACTGCAAAGGCGTGATTTATAAATCAAATTCATCCAAGAAATTCATCACAAAATAGATTGTTATTCAAGCTTTAAAACAGTACCAAAATCTAATTAATTGGACTTCAGGATAAAAAGTTATTCACCAATGAATCTAGGGGCATAAATGTAAGAAAACTTCCAAGTTTTATTACAAAACATGACATACGGAGCTAAACTGTAAATAGAAAAATCCACAGGGGTTGAAATGTAAATTACACAAAAGTGGGAGGACTCATCTATAATAGTTGGAAATGAAAGGACCTCTGCTGCAATTATCCTACCCGCACGCACGGAACACATGATAGCTAGGCCTGGTCGGAAAGGATTGGGTCACACGTCAGCTTCAGGTGCTTCGTTGGTGCCTAGGACTTTGGCTTGGACTGAGGTTTGGTTCTAGGACTGAGGTCTGAACCGTCGCTTTGTATAGCAACGCAGTTGATCTGTAACCATTAGATCTCGCCCAAATCAGGAAGATCAATAGTATCTGCTCCTCTCGCATTCCTCGACTCCTCCATGCACAACAGAGCTAAGGCTGTGCTCCGACAAATGTTCGAAAGCTCCATACACTCCTCCTTGCTATCTGAAGATCTGAACACCTCCATAGAACTCTGACGATGTTGTTTGATGCTTGGAGAAGACACAAGGATGCCTGGAGATCTCTATTGATGAAGCTTCATCGGTGAGAAAATGGGATATCAGATCTCATACTTGTCCTCCTATCATTGAAGTTTAATTAACTTGCAATGTTTGTCTACATGACAGACAAGTTCTCTTCAAAGATTATGAATGAAATATGGAATGGAATGGAGGGTCATTTGTAGGTGGAAGATTGAGTCCTAATGAATATCTCCTTCATACAGAAGCAGACAATAGCATGAGGTGATCTACACGATTGGAGAAATAGATTAAGAATGAGGGAATATACGCATGAAACATGGATCGATAGTGAAGGTATTGGCGGGTTCTGATATTAGATTTGTGAAGTAGTAAAGATGCGATAAAGGTGAGAACAACAACAAGAACTAATATTCAGAACTTTTACTTGGAATCAAAGGTTGAAGATGACTTGAATCGGGGTGAATCTCGAGCCGAAATTTGAAGCTTGAAGTTTCGTGGTCTTCGCTTGATGTTCCTGGCTATGGGACTAAGCTCAAACAACCTTTCAATCAGGTTGTAACTTGGCGAAATAACGAAGGATCTCGTCGGAGATCAAACCCTGTCTTTGCTCAATCTTGGTCTCTCTCTATCACAGAAGAGGATAGATGGCTAGGGGAGAACTCACGCAAGGGCGGATAACTGTCTATGATGGTCGACGATGGAGTATTTAAAGAGGAGGAAGGGGTGGTTTCAAGTTGGTTCCATAATGGGTGGTTAGGGCTTAGATGATATGAAGAAGTTGGCGTGGATTACAGAAGTTAGGGGATGGATCAGGTGGTATCAGTTAGTCGAGAGTTGGCCGGAGATGGTTGGAGAAGGTTGCCATGGAATGAAAGGTCACGATGCTTGAGCTAAATGGGATGGAGGTTAGGGATGACTTCTGAACTATTGGATCATATGATCCAACGATTACTCTTTATGTGTGAGGGGACGGACAGGATTAGCCTGATCACAGATAGATCAGACGATGGGGAATTCAACGCTAAGGGACATTCATAATACTCAGATGGAACTTAACAGAAGGATCCAACAGCTAGATTTTGAGCAGAAAGAAATGGACGGGATCGCATGAGAGGAAATCCATCACACAGTGCTGGATGTGGCGCGTGGTGACTGAAGAAGAGGCCACATGGCTCAATCTGATAGTGCTATGTGGCCCAATCAGGATTGAAGAAAACCAAGAAATTATAGTAAAATCAATTAGAGTAAGAATTAGAAAAAGTATGAACCCTAAAGTTGTAGATCTCGATGAGATCTACATCTTTCATGTAGAAGTCAAAGAGATCAGAGGTCATGTATATATAGTTAAAAATTAAATACTATTAAAAACCCTATAAAACAATTTTCTTTAAATTTTCTTTTGCTTTTTTTGTATTTTTATTTTATTTAATGTTAATTTATTTATACATGATTTTATTCTATTTTTATTTGATTTTAATAAGAAATAAATACATAAAATAATCACCATATTAATATATAGTAATTAGTGTTAACTATTTACAACACATAAATTAGTAGTTAGTGTTAATTAGCATTGAATCTTTGTGATTAACATAAGTAAGAGAGTTAATAATAGAGATTAATGATGGTAAATCTAGGATTTATCACCCCCTATACTTAAGCTAAGCCCGTCCTTGAGCAAATAAAGAAAGAAATGGTTAGATTAATTAGTGAATTCCCTGACTTGTGCTTGTGGGATTAAAAGGCTTGATTAGACCTATAATACAAGGTTTTAGGAGTCCTAAAACTCTAAGTTGATCCAAGTATTAATCAAAAAGAATTCAACTCCTCTAATTGTCAGACTCTCAATGTATACATAAATATAAGGAATATGATTCAATATTGACTGCAATCATGAGAGTAGAATCGAGACATCATCAAGAATTCCAATCTTGGAAGCTCTCTTAAGGACTTAACCCTCAACACTAGGGAATAAATCTAGCCTTACTTCAATCCACCATCTGTTTAGTTTGTCAGACTTTAAAAAGGATAGATGGAAGGACATATAATGAAGGTTGTAGGATTGTGTAGGTATTTTCTCTTCCTCTCATTGGAATAGGATTCTCTCAAGTGCCAATACGCAACACAATTTTTATTTTGCTTTTTGCCAATCAGTGTGTCTGCCATGAGAAGGTTGAGTCGTCTGCACTTATTTTCCTGGGAATAAACTAGGATGTGTCTTTTTTTAGTATCTAGTATACCTTCTACACCCAAACTTGTAGCATTTATGATGCAGAGTCCTTTTTGGGTGCTAGCCCAACTCCTGGTCCTAGTAGCGGTGGTCCAAATGGATACTTTGAAATGGTTGGGAGCGCTTTCCTTTGGTGGTAGCTCTTTGAATTTTTGACTTTGTATGGTGAGAGCTTTTCTTTCATTGTTTCTTTCTTTTCTTTATTTTTGCTAGCTCCACTGCTTTTACCAAAAGATTGGCGCACATTGATCAACTTATTAATTAATGACATCACACCCTGATACTTTAGGTCAAAGTCAAGAGATAGTATGAGAACATGTCACATACTGGCTAATATGTTGACACTCAGGTTTCATGAAGCCATCATTAATTTTATCCCATCCTCGAGCATCATAGAAATCATGTCCAAACTCAAACTTCAAATCCCAGTCTCCTTAGTGATATCTTGACTCATCTCAATCATGAATGCAGTCGTGCATGTGAGTGATGGTCATATTTCTTTTAAAGGAGATTAAGCATGGGATATTGCATGCATATCTTTGAACTTGGAGAATATGAATTTTTAAGTCCAAGAGCTTTAATGATTAATATATGACAACTCTAAGTCTAGGGACTCCCTAATAGAGTGTTAACGATCATCTCAAGCCTTGAGTACATAGTGAAAATTGTGTTTGGGAAAGACACCAATAAATTAGCAAGTTAATCATTTTTTAAAAGAATTAAGGAAGTATTAGTTTTATTGAGACAAAGACACTAGACTGGTTATCTTCGGCATAACATCACATAGGAACAATATGAAGAACATACTAAGATACCCAACACAACACTACAAACTTCAGCTCCTTAGAAATCAAGATTGGCTCTTTGAGGTTTAAACTCACAGGATACCTTATATTTCAACTGCTTCTTCCTAAAGGAAAACACTTCAGAATCTGAATAAGAAAGATATTCATCAACTTGAAAATTTCTTCTTCTAGGATGATGCCATTCTTCCTCAAAAGTGATATTCATATCTACATGGGAAGCCTTAAAATTCTTCATGATTATGGGAAGACGAATCGGACCAGAAATCCTGCAATAGATTTTTGGATTTTCTTTAAAAGAGAAAAATTAGACATAAAGGGATGACTCAACTTACAAGAAAGATAAGGATTCAATAAATGAATATTCTCAAGAAAAGGTAAGGGAACCTCCATATCTAATTCTTCCATCAATAGATCATCCTCCTCAATTGGCATCACTCTTTTAAGATAATTCTTTATCAACTTGATCTTCCAAAATATTGAATTTAAATCCAAACTCTCCTCTATGTTGAACTGAAAAAGACTCTAAGGCAAAACAACCTTATAAAGAGAAAGAAGCAATGATTTAGTAAGTCGTCACGACCTCTGAGGATCTAAACCTCAAAAAGGATACTGAAGAGACATAACAAGAATTATTTAAAGCTTTAATTGAATTTTAGTCAGTCTTAATTTCACCCTTAGATTTGAAAGAATTTTTGAAAAACCTTTTTCCAAACAATGTCAAGTAAATATATAGATTTTCAAAATATTTTCCAAACATGTCACATCGTATTTTTGCAAATCATGTAAAACACTCTAAAAAATCATGTCAAGTAGATTATAAATTTTTCAAAAATTAATTTCAAAATATTTTATACAATACTCAGTTAATAAAATTGTAATATGTTACCCATAACCCTAGAAGTTTGAAAAAATTTAAAAAATGAGCCATGGCTATAGTATATATGCAATATATACGGCATACCTCCCCTATACTTAGCGTTTGCTATGTCCCCATAGCATAAAGTGATATGAAGCCATAGCTCAACTAAGCATAAAAGAATTCATGAGAACCGGTGATATGGTTACAAGTGCAAAATGATCAAAATAATCAGTAATAATAGAACTGGAACTCGGACCCAACTAAATTTAAAATGAGAAAGTAGAAAGATATGCATAAAAATAGGTGACCCGAGAGGAACAATTAGAATGACAAAAAGATCTCCCTATACTTAGCCTGAAAATAGGCCTACGTATAAAGGAGTAAATGAGAAGTAAGAAGTTAGAGGATTGCTAAAGAATATGAATCTTTTAAATATGAATCTTCTGATGATAATTATGCCTTATCTGATTAAAATGACTCAATAGGCATGAAGTTAATCAATTCGATGGAAGTTAACCTTTCCTTTGAGTCTACAAAACGCTTGATTAACTACCCGTTAACCAAGAATGAACGTGCATTCTCTAAAAGTTCTGAAATCTCTACACAACACTACCATTCTCATGCACTTTCCTTACAATAAAAGGACCCATCCACTTTGACTTTAGTCTCCCATGGAAAATCCGTAACTTTGCATTAAACAACCATATCTTTTGTCCAAGAACAAAGTTCTTGCATCTAATATGCGCATCATGCCATTTATTTACTTTATCCTTATAGATCATGTTGTTGTCATATGCTCGATTGTGGATTTCCACCAGTTCATTTAGATTGAGGTCTACATAACTTCCCTAAGTGACAACTCAAATTAATTTTCTTAATAGCCCATTCAGATTTGTGCACTAACTCAGCGGGCAAATGACATGGCTTGCCTTAAATCATCCTAAAAGGTGAAGTGCCAAATGGTGTCTTATAAGTTGTCCTGTAAGCCCACAGAACCTGGTCCAACAATTGAGACCAGTTCTTCCTATCTGGATGGACTAATTTCTGAAGAATGCTCTTCACCTCCCTATTTGAAACCTCTATCACTTCATTTGATTGTAGATGGTAAGGACTACTTACTCTGTGCTCAAATCTATAGTACTTTGCTAATGATTTAATCATTCCATTCACAAAGTGGCTACCTCCGTAAGATATCAATACTTTAGATACCCCGAACCATGAAATAATGTGATCCTTAATCAATTTTTATACAGTCCTACCATCTGCGGCTCGGGTTGGGATAGCCTCCACCCATCTTGACAAGTAATCAACTGCTAACAAGATATACTCAAATCCTTGGCTATTAGGGAAAGGGCGCATGAAATCTATGCCCCAAGCATAAAAAACATCACAAAATATCACGGGCTGCATGGACATCTCGTCTCTAGAATCAATAGTCCCTCCCATTCTTTGGATAACAACGCATGACCATACAAAATCAACAACGTCTCTAAACAAGGTCGGCCAATAGAAACCATACTGTAATATCTTGTGAGTAGTTCTCTTTCCTGAATGGTGCCCTCCTGCTTCAAGTGAATGATAATATGTAATGATACTTAGGCATTCCTCCTGAGGAATACATCTTCTCCAGACATAATCAGATCCTTCAAAGAAAAGGAATGGATCCTCTCAATGGTACTTCCTCGAATCTGACTTAAGTCGGTCTATACTTCTCCTAGTCCAACCATGGGGAACTTGCTTGGAGACAAGGTAGCTCACCATGTTGTAATACAATGGAAGTGATTCTACTACACAGATAGACTCATCTGGGAAAGTCTCTCGAATAGGCTCAGAATCAGGGGACTCCTTTAATTCAATCCTTGAAAGATGATCGGCCACTACATTCTCAACTCCAGGTTTATCCTTTATTTCCAAATCAAATTCTTGGAGTAATAATATCCACCTAAGAAGACGTGCCTTCACGTCCTTCTTTTCCATGAGATACTTAATGGCTGAATGATCTGTATATACCGTCACTTTAGAGCCTAAAATCACAGACCTAAACTTCTCTAAAGATTAAACTACTGCAATCATTTCTTTTTCAGTCACTGTATAATTTCTCTGAGATGGATCCAAAACTTTGCTTGCGTAGTGAATAGCAAACGGAATTCGATCTCGCCGCTGCCCCAATACGGCTCCTGTAGCAAAATCCGAAGCGTTAGTTATGATCTCAAAGGGAAGAGACCAATCAGGAGCCTGTAGAATCAGCGAGTCGCATATCTTCTTTTTAAGAAGCTCAAAGTACTCAAGACACTTGTGATCGACAAAGAACTCAGTGTCTTTTCCTAAGAGCTCAGTCAGTGGTTGGGCAATCTTAGAAAAATCCTGAATAAATCTTCTATAAAATCCAACGTGCCCCAGAAATGACCTGATTGTCTTAATGTGAGTTGGTGGATCAAGTTTCTTAATCACATCCACCTTTGAAGGATCAACCTCCATTCCCTTCTTGGAGATGACATGCCCCAATATGATACCCTCCTTGACTATGAAATGACTTTTTTCCCAGGAGAGTACCAGATTCACCTCCCTACACCTCTGAATAACTCAGTCCAAGTGTGCTAAAAAAGAATCAAATGAATCACCATAGATCAAAAAATCGTCCATTAAGACCTCAAGGAAATCCCCAACCATCTCGGCAAGCACTGCAATCATGTATCACTGAAAAGTGTATGGGGTGTTACATAACCCAAAAGGCATGCGTTTGAATACATATGTGCTGAAAGGACATGTAAAGGTGGTCTTTTCCTGGTCTTCAGGGGTGATGGCTACTTGATTGTAGCCTAAGTACCCGTCAAGAAAACATAAGAACTCTTTCTCCGTTAATCTCTCCAGATCTGATCAATAAAAGATTGGGGAAAGTGATCTTTCTTGGTCGCAACATTCAGGCACCTGTAATCGACACAGATGTGCCATGACGTGGGTACTCTTGTTGCAATATCAACTCCTTCATCATTGGCGACCATCTAAATTCTTGATTTCTTCGGGACAACATGTAGAGGTGCCACCCATTTGCAGTCAGAGCTAGGATAAATAAGTCCCGTTCCACACCATTTCTATATTTCTTTCTTAACTAAATCCCGAAGATTTGGGTTAAGTCTCTTCTGAAACTCACGAGAAGGTCTAACATTATCCTTAACAAAAATATGGTGTGAACAGAGTGCGGGATTTATTCCCACGAGATCCGACACTGTCCATCCTATAGCCATATGGTTTTTTAATACTTATAACAACTTAGCCTCCTGCTCTATAGTCAACCTAGACCTAATAATAACAGGAAACTTATTCTTTGGTCCCGTAAGGAAAGTGCAATTGAGTGTAGGAGGTAGTGGTTTCAACTCTGGAAATGATAAATCGTCAGGTACATCAGGTTGAACTATCACTGAATCTGGATCTGTGCTGCATAGTGGAGATGATTCAACTATAATTCTATCCACCAATTGAACTGAAGAATAGGGAGTCAGATCGCCAAAAATACACGGTAATTCGACTAAAGCCGTGTCCGACTCATCATCTAATTCCCTTGATTGTTCTGAAGGATGGGGAACTGACAAGTCCAAATTGACTTCTATGTCATCAAGGGAATAGGGATATGCATAACTCAAGAACTCTGGAACTGTATTAATAATTGCGCTGTGTATATTGTCATCTCCAGATGAAAGTATCTTGCTCGATACTATGGGATTCTGAGCCCAGATCCCAACTGTGTTGACTATATCGCAGTCTGCCTCTGAGAATGAAGAGAAATATGTGTTACATTCGGAATAAGGTCATTGTCAGTTTGTCTGCTTCATCTGTAATTCCATTTCTCCTCCTGGAGAGAAGAACTTCATCATCCCTATTTGATAATCAAATGAGGTTCCAGCGGTCCTAAGGAATGGCCGCCCAAGGATGATATGTGAATCTCTCCAATGATGAGGGATATCCATTTCAAGGACATTAAAGTCCACCTTATAATCTTGTCCCTCAAAAGAAATAATGACATTCTTGATCTCACCCTCAGCCTTCTTCATTGATTTATCTACAAATTGAAGTATTGCTCTAGATTTACGTAAAGGCCCTAACTTCAATTTCTCATATACGGTAAAGGTTAATAAATTGATCGAAGAACAATTATCCAGGAGAGTGCGTGCAAACGCTGTCATTGATATGACTAATCACATAATGAGCACCTAAGTCTCTCTTCTTCTGTGGAAGTTTTTTGTTCTTGAGACAAAATATAGTAGCAACCGAAAGAATATGGGTCTTGATATAAATGTTCAGTTTCTTCCTACTAAATCTGCTTGGTGTGCATCTCACCTTCAGATATTTCTGAAATGCAGGGTGACTGACCACATACTCATCAAATGGCACTTTAACCATGATATTATCTCGACAAACTCGTGCCATATCTGGATCATCTTTCTGAATCTTATTAATGACACACTTTCCTGCCGTAAGAGCATAGGGGAAAGGGATATGCAAAGAATGGAATGAAGACTCAGATTCATAAACAGAAATGTGCTCTTTATTATTACTAGAAAATGAGTTTTTCACACATGAATCTTTTACATTTGGAATAACAACTGAATTGTCTACTTTAGGATAGGGAATGTCTGTTGAATGTTCAACCTCCTTATCCGAAGGTGCAAGGTCCGTCGTAGACTCTGAATCTGATGTGTGCTACTCTTTTGTACTCTCCTCAATCTTCTCTTGGACGTGTGTCTGGCGTCATCATCCTTTCAAGTCTCCTTAGGTTGATCTTCAGAGTCAGTTCTATCCATGTCCTTAGCCCGATCAGGTACAACCACGAACCGTCTGCTCCTGAGAGACATATGATGAACATAATTAAACAGAGAGATCTCGTGTTCAGATTTATGAAATCTGATTAGTATACATGATCCATAGAAGGGTGCCATTGTGTTTTGTTCAGGCTATTAGGATTAGCTTGAACTTGGGCTGGAATAGATGTTGATGGGATATTGCACTCATCATGTAGATGGGAAAGACAGTTGAGATCAACCCTCAAATCATGTACTTTGTTCCTGTAGGAACGCAGCTCATCCAAAATTTATCGTTGAAAATCCATTGGATATAATGATGAATGTTGTTGTTGGGAAGAGAAAGGATATGAAAAATGTGAAGACTGGCCCTGATGGCCGTAAGAATGTTGTTGCTGGGTATGATTCTGAATATGTAGGCCATGCTAGCTTACTGGTACGTTTGTTGACGCCCGAATTGATGTTGCTGCTGCCTCGATGCCTGATAAAGAATGGTTCTAGAGCTCGATGGTGCTGGAAGAGGTGTAGGAGTAAATGATGTGTTATAAAATGTCCTAAGACGTTGATATGAGAATCTATCCCCAGAACCTCCCTGCTTGGCAGGGTCATTGGTGTGCCATACACCATTTACCTCCCACACTTGGGAAGGCTCCTCAGTAATTGTCTCTACAGACGGTTGCTGCTGCTGACAAGGATGGGCTAAAGGCTGCTCCTCAACCCATGGTTGTAATGGCCCTGACACATGCTACTCCTGAATGTGATGAACACGGTAAACTGGAGCAGCAGATGCAGTCACGGCAGGTACCCTCATCTTGGATACCTTCTTAGAAAGCTCCGCCACCTGCTTAGGCAGTCTGGACAAGTTACTGTCCAACTCATTCATCCGCCTAATCTATCCTTTCGACTAATGTAAGTTTATCTGCTATTAATCCCATATCAAAAGGATCTATTGTAGCCTTCACTCCCCCACTGGATAAAAGTAGATTAGGGGTCTCTATCTGAGCTCTACTAGTGGTTTGTGATCTACTTGTCTCGGCTACTCTTTCGAACACTTTCCAGATAGTGTTCGCTCCTCTTGATATATAGCTGTCTTCACAAGCCAACACTAACCAAACCCTGCACCTCATGGTGTAAATCGTTATATAAGGACTGAACCAAGACATTAGGCTCTAAATCATGGCAAGGACATTTCTGCAAGAGGTCCTTGAATCTCTCCCATGAGTTACAAAAAGCTTCATTAGGTAATTGTGAGAAGCTCGTGATGCATGACCGCATCAAGTTAGTTCTACTTAAAGGATAGAACTTCTTCAGGAAAAGGTCCATGAACTGTATAAAGGTAGTAACAACTATCCCTAGGTTCTTCATCTAGTAATCAACCTTATCTCTCAAGGCAAAAGAAAGGGCTTTGAGCCTGATGTACTCTTGACTAACCCTAGGATGTCTAAGATTAGAACAGATGAGCTCAAAGTCCCTAAGGAATGCATATGGCTCTTCATTTGCATTCCCATGAAAATGTGGCAACAAGCTTAAGAACCGTGACTTTAATTCATATTCAACTTCTGGTTCGGTTGGGCTTAACCAACTAGTCATGTGAAATCATCCAGGATTATATGCCACATCCATTAGTGCATCTCTACCTAACTGCAACTGGCCTAATTTAGATCTTATTAATGCTTTTGTTCTGACTCTGCCAATCTGGCCAATATAGCATGCATTGGATCTTCTCGTTCTTCCTCCTCTCCATTTCCATTCTGTTTCTTAGAAGGCATCTTTAATGTATTTTCATCACCTTCATCAAACAAAGGATTGGAGTGATATGTAGAAGAAGAAAATGAAATTAAGTCAAACTCAGCAAAGCGATGGTCTTCCTCGGAGAGTAAAGAGGGTATATAGGAATTGGTTGGGATATAACCAACTCCAAGGAGAGAATCATGATATACTGGTTCGAAAAGAGGATTATTTTCAAATCGTGCTAGTCCAGCTAAGGAAGGAGAAGGAAGAGATTGGACCGGTGAAGATGTGCTATTTGGGCGGTTCAACGACAAGCTCGCAAAATCTGAGCAAATATCCGACCAATTATCCATCTTCTAAATTCAAAAGAAGGGGATTTCTGAGCACGCTCGATTCAGAAAAGAACCTAATTCTACTGGTTACGTAAATGTGCATAGTGACTCACACAAAATAATAAATACAAACCCCGATTAATTCACCAACTCAACACCAAAGGCCGAGATAATGGCCCAATTATCTGGTCAAATTTTAATTGGTGATCAAATATAAATCTTGTCAGAGTTACGAGCTATTAGGAACCCAAATTTCCTTACAAATTGTCCTGATTCGTCTGACTAGTTGCATCCACTTTTAGCCAGTATGGAGGTAAGTCGGACCGTATAAATACGACTACCTGTTTACTTGAGGACCGAACCCTACGCGGTGTCCTCTAAACCCTCCACTATGTTAAGGAAATCCGGACCATTTATCAGCCACCCGTAAATCCTCACTGAGAAGGGCGTGATGAAACTCGATTTCATCATCTTAATTTGCATATTTTAACCCCCTTGCTTAAATCTGTGTCAATAAAAACCAGAAAAAGTCCTGTAATTATCAGAGTCATTGAATAAATTAAAAACGCAAAAAGATCGCAAAATTAAAAATCATGGTGTTTTTAGCCTTAAAAATACCCTAAAAAATATTTCCTATCTATAAATGACCTCATCTCCATTTTTGCTCAACATGAAACTTGTAGATCTCATCGAGATCTACAACTTTCATGTTTTGAGTTTTTCCAAATTCGTCCATTTGTCCCCTCAAAAGTCAATTTCTAACTTCTAATAATCTGATTGGGCCACGTGGCCCTTTCTGGTTGAGCCACGTGGCCCGGCGCCTTTGACCTTACCGCCCCCTCTTTCGGTCGTTGGATCCCTTATTGATCCAACGGTTCCATGATCTCCACTACTGTTGTGATATCCTCCGTTCGATCAAGCTCTTGATTTCATCACCGCCATCCGCCAGTGCCAGTCCCTCCTCGTGCCACATGGCCGCATCTCCTCCGCCCGATCACCTTCTGGAGCCTTAATCTCCACCACACATCCTTGCAGCCATTCCTAGCCCCCCGATCATCGTCCAGATGTGATCTGGGCCGATCGCCAATGCCCCTTCCGTAGCACGACACGTAGCGTCCAACACACCCTTCGATCGCGTCACCAGAGATCTAATCAAGACCGCTCGATGGCGCCTTCTTCTCGACCATTGGATTGCAAAATCCAACGGTCAAATCTTCATCGTCAACCTCCGGTTTTCCCTTTATCCCATGTTCGCCAGCTCGCACAACCGCCTCGCCCTTTCCATTTTCTCCACCACCTTCGTCAACATCCTCACTCATCGACCATCCTACGACAGAGCCCGATGACCCCTCATTCTCGCGAGCAACCACCCGGTCCATCTCTACCCCCCATGTATTCCATATACCTCAGTCAACCCACGACCCCACTCATCGGAACCGCCACCTTCGAAGCCTTAAATACGCCATCTCCTTCACCTGCCACAGGTGTCCACCTTTACGTGGGGTTACGCCCAGCACTTCCCTTCCTCCCCGTGATAGGGGGAGGACACAATGAGGCGCCATGACGACGCTAGCCTCCGGTGTCGACCTGCCGCCTTCCATGGCGTCGTCGCAGAGCTTCGAGCCCGCCAAGCTGCTCCCAATGGTTGGGGGAGTCCAACGATGACCGGAGTGCCCTTGGCACTCAGCCCAAGCCGCTGACGATTGCCCTATTCTCCAGGTAAGTTTCTCCGACCTCCTTTGTATTTTTCTTGAATTTTCGCTTAATTAATTAGGTTGCTACACACACTCTCACACTCCATGGACCACCGTGATAGCTTCGCCTCACAACCCCCTTCCACGCATACTTCTCTGATCATCCCTCCCTTCTTCTTCATACCCCGGTCACCGTCGACCCATCTCCTCTCTGGTCGCTGGAGATGGAGTTCTGGTTCCTTCTCCTCCCCTCGCTCGCACGGAACCCCATTCCATTCACACACACTTTCCCCGTGCTTCGGCTATTTTCATTAACTCTGTAGGACACAAACTCCTTCAATGGCCGAAGACCCGTCTGAGCTCACTTTGCAAGTCCCGCCTCCAGCGTCTATGCTGCGAATGCCCCTTCCAAGATGCCCAGCCACTTCGTATGGATTCCACGTCGACGTTTGCACCTTCTGGAGCTGCTAAAGATCTTCCTCGATCAAGCTAGAAGGCGGCGGAGCTCGGAGCCTTTCGCCGGAGGTCAGAACTAGCCACCGCCAAGAGGAGGAGGAAGGAGTAGTAGATGCCATCGGATGCTCCATCCCGGAGTCCATCCAATGGCGCAGAGGCGACCACGTCACCCCCTCAGGTACGTCCAGCGGCCTTTCGATAGTCCTGATCGGATGGTTTACATCCACCTACGTGTCAGCGCCAGAGCTTCCCCAAGCCTCAGCACCAGATCAGCAGGCTCGGGTTCCCCGAGCCTCCTCAGAGCTTCGATACTATCCGAGCCTCTTCCGAGTCCAAGCTTGGAGGCTTGTCCATGCCGAGCCTAACCGAAGCTGCCCGAGCCTCCTCCGAGCCTCATAGTCTACTCGAGCCTAGGATAGCACATGCATGCCACGTGCCTTCTGGGCAAATTTCACAGAGGCTTGACGATGTCTTCAAATTTGCATATAGGTCCTGGTATCACGTGCAAACCACGTGCATAGTGGGTATTTTGCATTTATACCCTCGCGAGTTTTCATAATTGCAAAAATACCCCTGTGCGTGTGGGTCTTTTACAGGGAAGGTCCTGAACTTTCTTGTATTTACATTTTAGTCCCTCTTAGGGACCTGTTTGCTAGTTATCTCTCATGTTTTCTTGCATTTATGCCCCTAGCTTCACTCATGTATATCTTAAGCATCCGAGCTCCGATTGAGTCGATTTCAGTGGTGTTTTGAAGCTCTTTGCATTGTCTTTTTTATGGCATGCTTCTATTTCAGAATTCACACTACGAAATTTGATGTATTATTTTAATGGCTAAGTGTCTTGATTTATATGTTTCTCATGCCTAATTTTTACATGAATGAAGCGAGCTTTATTATTTGACCCAGATTTGACTTTTATTTAAATGACTCAAGTATATTTGATCTAGGGCATATTTCCATTGTATTTCATCGCATCTAATTGCATGATTAAAAATAAAAGAAAAAATGCATGTTTTATATTTGTTTAATGCATTGACTTGTCTTCGTGCATTGTTTGACCTATTGTTCTTTAACTCAACACATAATTAATGAATAAGAGTCTGGATAATCACGAGAGAGGCTCGTGTCCCTGAGTTCGACCTTGGTTACTTACCAAGTAAAATAAAAATACGACCATCTGATTACATTGGCATATCCAAATTAGATGGTCTTTGATGGACCTAATCCAGCCCGGCTGCGATGACCATCATAGTGCAAATTCCGCACTCTTAAAGGGCTGGATTCACGGTTCGTCAAATGGCGTCGTTGCCGGGGACACGTCTCATTTCTTGTATTGTTGGGATTTTTATTTATTTAATTAAGTGTTTCTTATATAGGTCAATTTGTTCATCTATCTTGCATTGCAAATTTTTGTCTTTTCGATTGATCTCTAACCTTCGCTTTCGTGGTAGGGCCCTTGGTGTTCAAGGAGGCGAGGAGCAGGTGCTTCCCGTTGCGAGGAGCCGTAAAAGCATGCTCGAAGCAAGTCAAAAAGAAAGAAAAAATGTCATTTTGCATATCATTTTATCATGTAATAATCGTCTTTACAACGGTCTTCGATCGAAGACTCGCGATTGTAAACGAACGAATGTGGTTGTGTGGGGATCGTTCCCACTTGAGTGTCGACCTAGGACCAGGCACGCATCTCTTCGAGCGTATTTCATCGTTTCATTTTTACATGCTTGCTCGTAGGTAGGACACACTTATAATAAAGACGCACATAGCCTCACTTTACTTAGCCAAATTTAAAAGACATTCTTCCCCGCTAATAGAAGCATGTTAGATGCGGCTTTTGATCGACTTGCATACATATTATTTTGTTTTTCAAACAGCCCAAGTTTTCATGAATTTTCGCCAAGGCACTGCATGTTTTCTCGCTTAGCATAGATCATGGTTTTTATGGAATACATGGTTTTTCTCGATTTCCCCTCCTAGCTTGATCACCTAGATTAATGGAAAATGGGAATGAACAGTAGATGATGATTGCTTGATTTATGAGCTCACCTTAATTCAGTGACAACCTTAAATACTTAGGACTGTTAATTATAAGCCAACCTAAAATGGAGTAAAATATTGTTTTGGGAGAGCAACACCCTCGTTTACGCAGTTGATTTTACTTAGCATTTTTTTCTGCGTAAAAATATAATGTTTTAATCACCAATAAAACTGACAAGATAATACACCAACCTCGGTTGGTTTCATGTGCGAGTTGGTGAAATTGAAGTGTATTGCATGCTTGATTGAGCCATGTTTGCTCCGACACCCTCCCCAGAGCCTTAGACACTCCATTAATCTCCGCAGATTCATCCACTCATTTGTATATCCATCCATCTTCTTCGTTCACCTCGGATTTCTCCCAACATCAAATCTCCATCTTTATACTTAGGCGAATCTCATCCTAAGTATAGGGGGGACCTGATTCCCCGCGATTTTCTCTACTCTTCTTTCCTTACCTTTATACTTAGGTTATTTCTAACCTAAGTATAGGGGGAGCCCTCCTTAGTTCCCGTATATTTCTCTATATTTAAATGGACCTATGGACTTGTATCATCTAGTGCTAGAGGACATGGCAAAGTTTAAGTATAGGGGGGTATACCGTATATACAGTATATTTATTTAGCTACAATCTGAAAAATTTGAAAAATTTAAAACTTTTTGGCTAAAGTAAAATTCTTTGAACTAAGTGGACTCAGTGGTTTTCAAGGCTTTTCTATATTATGTTACACTATTTTAAATAAAAATAATTTTGAAAATGATTGGAAAAATGAGTTTCCCTTATTTTGAAAAATCTTTTGAAAATATTTTGAAATTTTTATTTGTGTGACTTGGTATTGAAATTTTCTTTCTTTTTTCAAGGAAAGTTGAGTCTAACTTGTGTTCTAACCTCTTATTAAAAATCTATAAAAATGAAAAATATCCAAAAATTCTTTAAGAGTCATTAGTGACTACTAAGCCCAAATAAGTAGCCGCGTTCAGTGAGGGTTCACCCTTAGCAGAGTGGGTGATTTAGAGGACATCGCGCAAGGCCCCGTCCTCAAGCAACGGGCTCCAGCTTGTACTTACACCCATACTGGCTGAATGCAGATGCATCTACTTAATTGAGTTTAGGCAGTCATAATGTCTCTTGAAGTTAAAAAAAAATGCGTGTGTTTTTGAATGAAGGAATTGGATTAATCCTCTACATTCACACTTCCACCCAGGATCTGAAATGTTCAAAGAAACTTGGTTTATGAGGACTTGAGATTTTAGGTTAACCAGCCTTAGCCATCAGGGTCTTAGACTTAATCATCCACATTCCCCTACATTTCTAGATTTGCATGCTATATTTCATGCTTAGTCTCAGACCATAAGAATATGATCAGCACATCACATGCATGACTGCGGCTTCGATGAGATGAGTTGACTCTTCACTTGAGGGAATGGGCTGAGAGATTTGAGTATGGGCTTGATCTAATGATACTCGAGGATGGGATAAAATCTTTGAAGGCTTCATGAAACCTGAGTGTCAGCAATTTTAGCCAGTATGAGAACTTGGTTCTTATACTAATCTCTTGACATTGACCTAAGTGACAGGGTGTGAAATAAATAAAAATTTGTTGATCAGTGTGCGTCAACTCTTGGTAAAAGTAGTGGAGCTAGCCAAAAATACTACAAATGAATGAAATGTTAAATAAAAGCTCTCATTCCACAAAGTTAAATATCAAAGAGCTTCCACCAAAGCGAGCGCTCCCAAACATTTTAAAGTGTCCACTTGGACCATCGCTATTAGGACTAGGAGTCGGGCTTGCACCAAAAAGGGCTCTGCAACATAAATGCTACAAGTCTGGGTGTAGAAGGTATGATAGGTACTCAAAAAAGCACACCCCGGTGTATTCCCAGGAAAACAAGTGTAGACGGCTCCAACTTCTCTTGACGGACGCACGGATCAACACCAAAAAAATGTGTTGCATAAAAAGGTACTAAGAGAGAATCCTTGTTCCAATGAAATGGAGAGAAGAAAAGACACAATACCATGCCCTCTATTACTGTGCCTTCCATCTACATTTCTAAGTCTGACAACTAAAGAGATGGTGGACTGAACGCAAGATTTGATCTACTCCCTAGTGTTGAGGATTGGGTCCTTAGGAGAGTTTCTCGGACCAAGACCTTGGGTGAAGTTTTGACTCTACTCTCGTGAACGCAGTCAACACTAAATATCATACCCTTAGTCTATATGTACATCAGAGAGAGTCTGGATAACTAGAGAAATTGGGTGCCTCTTGATTAAGGCTGGGTTGAACTCTAAAATTTTGGACATCTAAAGCTGAGTAGACTTGAGCAGATTGGATCCTGTACTCACATGCACAAGGGGGTTAATTCAGTTCATTCATTTTCTTGATGATCAGGGACGAGCATAGTTTAAGTATAGGGGGTGATGAAACTCGATTTCATCATCTTAATTTGCATATTTTAACCCCTTGCTTAAATGTGTGTCAATAAAAACCAGATAAAGTCATGTAATTATCAGAGTCATTGAATAAATTAAAAACGCAAAAAAATGCAAAATTAAAAATCGTGGTGTTTTTAGTCTTAAGAATACCCTAAAAAATATTTCCTATCTTTAAATGACCTCATCTCCCTTTTGGTCAATACGAAACTTGTAGATCTCATCAAGATATACAACTTTCATATTTTGAGTTTTTCCAAATTCGGCCATTTGACCCCTCAAAAGTCAATTTCTAACCTCTAATAATCTGGTTGGGCCACGTGGACCTTTCTGGTTGAGCCACGTGGCCCGGCGCCTTTGACCTTACCGCCCCCTCTTTTGACCGTTGGATCCCTTCTTGATCCAACGGTTCCATGATATCCCCTGGCGCTGTGATATCCTATGTCCGATCAAGCTCTTGATTTCATCATCGTCATCCACCAGCGCCAGTCCCTCCTCGCGCCACGTGGCCACATCTCCTCCGCTCGATCACCTTCTGGAGCCTTAATCTCCACCACACATCCTTGCAGCCATTCCTAGCCCTCCGATCATCGTCCAGATGTGATCTGGGCTGACCGCCAGTGCCTCTTCTGCAGCACGACACGCGGCATCCAACACACCCTTCGATCGCGTCACCAGAGATCTAATTAAGACCGCTCGATGGTGCCTTCTTCTCGACTGTTGGATCGCAAAATCTAATGGTCGAATCTTCGTCGTCAACCTACGGTTTCCCCTCTATCCTACGTTTGCCAGCTCGCACAACTGCCTCGCCCTTTCCATTTTCTCCATCACCTTCGTCAACATCCTCACTCATCGACCATCCCACGACAGAGCCTGGTGATCCCTCATTCTCGCAAGCAACCACTCGATCCATCTCTACCCCCCATGTACTCCATATCCCTCAGTCAACCCACGACCCCACTCATCGGAACCACCACCTTTGAAGCCTTAAATACGCCATCTCCTCCGCCTGCCACAGATGTCCACCTTTACGCGGGGCTATGCCCAGCACTTCCCTTCCTCCCCGTGACAGGGGGAGGACCGATTGAGGCGCCATGACGACACTAGCCTCCAGTGTCGACCCGTCGCCTTCCATGGCGGCGTCGCGGAGCTTCGAGCCCGCCAAGCTGCTCCCAATGGCTGGGGGAGTCCATCGATGATCGGAGTGCCCTCGGCACTCAGCCCAAGCCGCTGACGATCGCCCTATTCTCCAGGTAAGCTTCTCCGACCTCCTTTGTATTTTTCTTGAATTTTCTAGGTTGCTACACGCACCCTCACACTCCATGGACCACCGTGATAGCTTCGCCTCACAACGCCCTTCCACATGTACTCCTCTGATCACCCCTCCCTTCTTCTTCATACCCCGGTCACCGTCGACCCATCTCCTCTCCGGTCGTCGAGGATGGAGTTCCGGTTCCTTAGCTTCCCCTCGCTCGCACGGAACCCCATTCCATTCACACACACTTTCCCTGTGCTTCGGCTATTGTTATTAACTCTGTAGGACACAAACTCCTTCAATGGTTGGAGACCCGTCGGAGCTCACTTTGCAAGTCCCGCCTCCGACGTCTATGCTGTAAATTCCCCTTCCAAGATGCCCAGCCACTTTGTATGGATTCCACGTCGATGTTTGCACCTTCTGGAGCTACTGGAGATCTTCCCTGATCAAGCTAGAAGGCGGCGGAGCTCGGAACCTTTCGCCGGAGGTTAGAACTAGCCGCCGCCAAGAGGAGGAGGAAGGAGTAGCAGATGTCGTCGGATGCTCCCTCCCGGAGTCCATACAACGACGCAGAGGCGACCACGTCACCCCCTTAGGAACATCTAGCAGCCTTCCGATCGTCCTGATCGGATGGTTCATATCCATCCACGTGTCAGCGCCGGAGCTTCCCCGAGCCTCAGCACCAGATCACCAGGCTCGGGTGCCATGAACCTTCACCGAGCCTCCTCAGAGCTTCGAGACTATCCGAGCCTCTTCCGAGTCCAAGCCTGGAGGCTCGTCCATGCCGAGCCTAACCGAAGCTGCCCGAGCCTCCTTCGAGCCTCATAGTCTACCCGAGCCTAGGATATCACGTGCATGTCACGTGCCTTCTGGGCAAATTTCACAGAGGCCCACCGACGTCTTTAAAT
Source organism: Ottelia alismoides (assembly GCA_037367405.1). Classification (NCBI taxonomy): domain Eukaryota; kingdom Viridiplantae; phylum Streptophyta; class Magnoliopsida; order Alismatales; family Hydrocharitaceae; genus Ottelia; species Ottelia alismoides. The sequence goes on along the minus strand of JAZKJV010001413.1, from coordinate 34,024 downwards.
TTGCATATAGGTCATGGTATCACGTGCCCATAGTGGGTATTTTGCATTTATACCCTCGTGGGTTTTCATAATTGCAAAAATACCCCTGTGCGTGTGGGTCATTTACAGGGAAGGTCCTGAACTTTCTTGTATTTACATTTTAGTCCCTCCCAGGGACTGTTTGCTAGTTATCTTTCATGTTTTCTTGTGTTTATGCCCCTAGCTTCACTCGTATATATCTTGAGCATCCGAGCTCCGATTGAGTCGATTTCAGTGGCGTTTTGAAGCTCTTTTCATTGTCTTTTTTATGGCATACTTCTATTTCAGAATTGACACTACGAAATTTGACGTATTATTTTAGTGGCTAAGTGTCTTGATTTCTATGTTTCTCATGCCTAATTTTTACATGAATGAAGCGTGCTTTATTATATGACCCTGATTTGACTTCTATTTAAATGGCTCAAGTATTTCTGATCTAGGGCATATTTTCATTGTATTTCATCGCATCTAATTGCATGATTAAAAATAAAATAAAAAATGCATGTTTTATATTTGTTTAATGCATTGACTTGTCTTCGTGCATTGTTTGATATATTGTTATTTAACTCAACACATAATTAATTAATAAGGGTCTGAATAATCACGAGAGAGGCTCGTGTCCTTGAGTTCGACCTTGGTTACTTACCAAGTAAAATAAAAATACGACCATCTGATTTCATTGATATATCCAAATTAGATGGTTTTTGATGGACCTAATCCAGCCCGGCTGCGATGACTATCATAGTGTTAATTCCACACTCTTAAAGGGATGGATTCTCGGTTTGTCAGCGGCTAATCATTTTTATGGAACCAGTAGTTCATACGAAAATTCGTGTCATGGCGTTGTCCTAAAGTCGTCCCTCTCTAACTTGAAATGTACCTACAGACAAATAAGGGCTTTTTGCACCCATAAAATAAGGTTGCTTTTATTCCAATTTATTTAGGTCAACTTGCAGCAATTCAGTCCCGATTTTAAGAGTTTGGTTGTCGCTTGAATTTTAAGTGGCCACAATCATCGCCTAATGTACAATCCCTTTTCCTTTATCCTTAATTTGGTAAAAATTGAGGGAGAAAGCAAAAAATAGAATGCAATCGAAAATCAATGATGCATGTCGTCGTTAGAAATATTTACAGCGCTTCCTAACACTCTCCATGTGGATATAGAACAGAATTTTTTAAATCTAACTATATGATGCAAGTCGAGAAACCGCACCTAAGCAGCAGTTTTATTAGTGATGAAGAATTCAATTTATTTGACTATGTAGAACATATGCTATATTCGTCTATGAATCTCCTAAGATTTTTGCAATTATGAATCTTATGAGATTTGTGTAGTGTGTCCTAAGTTATGAAATAGATCTAGCAAAGAAATGACCTACGATCTTTCTATTTGGTGAAATGCTTGAATTTAAAATGTCACTCAAGTTGAGAACCACTCTCGACACAACCACATATAAGAATAAATAAAGTTATAAAGGCCTTTGTATACATGCACGGGATCTCAATCGAGAACCACTGTAAATGGGAAATGGAATAAAATTCTACTAAGCTAATATTATCTCAACTAATTATTTGTACTGTGGCTCTCCAATAAGTCTCTCCTAGCTCTCTACCTCTGCGGTCCTTCAGAAATAGTCTGCTCCACGGGCCTACCACAAAACAATGAAATTTGTAAGGAAATTATGGAGAGAGATAATAGAAATTAAAAATAAATCACAAGAATAATACAACAAAGAAACAAGCTCAACAAGAAATAAGTTCAATAATTACTAAGAAAATATTTTCTCCTAAAAATAATCACAAAATATGCTGCGTCTCCGGCAACAGCGCCATCTGATGAATCTCTAAGTGATTGTATTAATAAGGATTCGTTATAGCACGGGCACATAGCTTTCCATACATAACCGAGAAAAATCTCAGTGTTGAGGTTCTCAGCTTTAAGTTTTAACCTATGAAGTTCAGGGTCGAACACAAGGACGCGAGAAATTTAATGAGTGAATTTGGAGATCAAATATTTTAGATAGCAATCTTTAGATTAATTATGTCGAGCAGATGAACAAATCACAGTAATACAAATAGATATATTTTCTAACACATTTGTATGCAACTAAATTAAATGCAAACAATGATGCACAAACAATATTAATAGAACATCCACACATAAGTGCACTGAACAAATAACTTTGATCAATTATGAAGATACCCTGAATTGATTATAATATAGGCGAATTAACAGCAACTGAACCAGTCTCAAAACTTTATTCAATATTAGTTAAGATTTTTACTTGTAACTTTCAATACAGGCTCAGCAAATAAATCTATTAATAATCTAAGAATAATGATTAAAAATGCCTAGCATTAGATCATTACATATTAAAGGATTTGACAGGGTAAAATAATCATTCACAGTGCAAGTTGAATGAATTTTAAGGGATGTAAACAAGCACTCTAAACTAAGAACCGCAAAGGTGATTTGTAAATCAAATTTATCCATGAAATTCATCACAAGCTAGAGTGTTAATCAAGCTTTAAAATACTACCAAAATCTCATTAATTGGACTTGAGGATAAAAAGTCATTCACCAATCAATCTAGGGGTATAAATGTAAGAAAAATTCTAAGTTTTATTACAAAACATGACATACGGGGGCTAAACTATAAATATAAAAATCCGTAGGGGTTGAAATGTAAATTACACAAAAGCGGGAGGACTCGTCTTTAATAGTTGGAAATAAAAGGACCTCCGCTGCAATTATCCCACCCGCACGCATGGAACACGTGATGGCTAGGCTCGGTCGGAAAGGATCTGGTCACGCGTCAGCTCCGGGTGCTTCGCTGGTGCCTAGGACTTTGGCTCGGACGGAGGTTCGGCTCCATGCCTGAGGTCTGAACCATTGCTTTGTATAGCAACGTGGTTGATCTGTAGCCGTTAGATCTCACCCAAATCGAGGAGATAAATGGTATATTCTCCTCTCACGTTCCTCGACTCCTCCATGCACGGTGGAGCTAAGGCTGTGCTCCAGTGAACGTACGAAAGCTCCACTGCGCTCCTCCTTTCTCTCTGAAGATCTGAACACATCCGTAGAACTCTGGCAATATTGTTTGATGCTTGGAGAAGACACAAGGATGCCTGCAGATATCTATCGATGAAGCTTCATCGACGAGAAAATGGGAAATCAGAGCTCAAACTTGTCCTCCGATCATTGAAGTTTAATTAACTTGCAATGTTATTCCACACGATAGACAAGTTCTCTGCGAACATTATGAATAAAATATGGGATGAAACGGAAGGCCATTCGTAGGTGGAAGATTGAGCCCTAATGAATGTCTCCTTCATGTAGAAGTAGACAATAGCATGAGGTGAACTACACGATTGGAGAAATGGAATGAGAACGAGGGAAGATACATGTGAAACATGGATCGATAGTGATTGTATTGGCAGGTTCTGATATTAGATTTGTGAACTAGTAAAGATGCGATAAAGGGAGAACATCAGCAAGAACTAATAATCATAACTTCTACTTGGAATTGAAGGTTGAAGATGACTTGAATCAGGAGAATCTTGAGCCGAAATACGAAGCTTGAAGCTTCGCTATTTTCGCTTGAAGTTCCTGGCTATGTAACTAAGCTCAAACAACCTTTCAATCAGCTATAACTTGGTGAAATAACTAGAGATCTCGTCGGAGATCAAACCCTGTCTTAGCTCAATCTTTATCTCTCTCTCTGTCATAGAAGATGCTAGATGGCTAGCGGAGAACTCACGCAAGGGTGGATAACCGTCTACGGTGGTCCACGGTGGAGTATTTAAAGAGGAGGAAGTGGCGGTTTCAAGTTGGTTCCGTGGGTTTCAACCACCACCACCGATTGGGTGGTTAGGGCTTAGGTGATATGAAGAAGTTGGCATGGATTACAGAAGTTAGGGGATGAATCGGGTGGTATCAGTTAGTCAGGAGTTGGTCGGAGATGGCTGGAGAAGGTTGCCATGGATTAAAGGTCACGCCGCTTGAGCTAAATGGGCTGGAGGTTAGGGATGACGTCTGCACCATTGGATCATATGGATCATACATGATTAGATTGATCAGAGATAGATCAAATGATGGGGAATTCAGCGCTAAGGGATGGTCATGATACTCAGATGGAACTTAACATAAGGATCCAACAGCTAGATTTTAAGCGGAAAGAAATGGATGGGATCGCATCAGAGGAAATCCGTCACACAGTGCTGGATGTGGTGCATGGTGACTGAAGAAGAGGCCATGTGGCTCAATCTGATAGTGCCACGGGGCCCAATCAGGATTGAAGAAAACCAAGAAATTATAGTAAAATCAGAAAAAAATAGTTAGAGGAAGAATGAGAAAAAGTGGTGAACATAAAAATTGTAGATCTCGATGAGATCTACAACTTTCATGTAGAAGTCAAAGAGATCAGAGGTCATATATACATAGTTAAAAATTAAATACTATTAAGAACCCAATAAAACAATTTTATTTGTTTTTTCTTTTGCTTATTTTTTTTTATTTTTATTTTATTTAATGTTAATCTATTCATACACAATTTTATTCTAATTTTTATTTTTTTAATAAGAAATAAATACATAAAATAATACACCATATTGATATATAGTAATTAGTGTTAATTATTTACAACACACAAATTAGTAGTTAGTATTAATTAGCATTGAATTTTTGTGATTAACTTAAGTAAGAGAGTTAATAATAGAGATTAATTATGATAAATCTGGGATTTATCAAGCCCTCTGCAAAGGGACTGGCTCCGTATCATTTGGCTGAGAGGTGCTTGAAGGAGAGTCCTTAACAGCCTTTTGGATATCCTCAACGGTTTGATCTTCGGCGACAATCACATCCCTTCTCCTCATTAACTTCTTATCAACTAGATCATACAACCTGCATCCAAGCTCATCTTGTCCATATCCCAAGAAGATGCAATGCTTTGTCTTTGCGTCCAACTTGGACCTTTCATCCTTGGGAACATGCACAAATGCGCGGCATCTAAAGACCTGGAAATGGTCGTTTGAGACATTCTTTCCATGCCAAACCCGGTTAGAAACATCATCATCCAAGGGTACGTGTGGAGAGAGATTAATAACATGAACTACAGTAAAAAGTGCTTCACACCAAAAGGAGTTAGACAACTTAACCTCAGAAAGGGGACATCTGACTTTCTCCATCAGAATCATGTTTATTCTCTCCGCAACGCTATTCAACTGTGGCGTCTTGGATGGAGTCTTCTCATGCCTGATACCATGAGACCTACAATACTCATCAAAAAACCCAATATACTCACCACCACTATCATCGCGAATGCACTTTAGCTTCTTTACAGATTGTTGCTTCACTAGCGCATGGAAATCTTTGAAAACACCAGGACTTGGTCCTTCCTCTCTAAGGAGCAAACCCAAACTTTCATGGAGAAATCATCAATGAATGTAACAAAATAAAATGCACCACTAAGAGAACTTACTTTCAATGGACCACAAATATCTGTGTGAACAAGCTCCAATTCTTGCATCTTCCTAGAAGGTGGAAGGCTCTTGAAGGAGACTCTCGTCTGCTTCCCAACCAAGCAGTGTGTGCATCTCTCCAGCTTCTCTTTCTTGACATCTGTCAGCATATTCTTCCTCACCAAACACTGCAGCTCCTTCCCGATCATGTGTCCCAGTCGTCGATGCAACAACTAATTGATTTTGCATCTTCAGTCACATGTGCAACATCATTGGAGATGGATGCATTCATGATGTAAAGATTGTTGCTATACTTCTTGCCACGAGCAACAACCAAGGATCCTCGGTTAAGCTTCCATTGACCACCACCAAAAGTGTTAAGGTATCCTTCATCATCAAGGTTGCCTATAGAAATGAGATTTAAGTCCATGTCTGGTGCATGCCTCACATCTTTGAGCATCAACACCGTTCCATTGGCATTCTTCAATGCAATATTACCAATGCCAACAACACGGGACAAAGAATTATTCCCCATCTTCAATGTGCCAAAATTACCAGCTGTATATGAAAAGAAAAACTCTCTCTGAGATGTAACATGTGGAGCAGATCCACTATCAACAAGTCAAGAAGTACCATCCTGTGCGACATTTACCTTCTCCTGATCATAGACAATGAGGAGCTCATGTTGTGTAGCTACATCAACTTGTTCATTCTTTTTCTCTTGCTTGTCGCCACAATTATTGTTATCTCTCTTGAAATGGAAGCAATACTTCTCGATGTGCCATTTCTTCTTGCAATAGTGGCACTCCATGTTCTGATATCTAGACTTGGACTTGCTTCTGCCATTATCTCTACCCGTATCAGTCTTGGTCCGGCTCCTCCCCCTGTTCTCTGTGACAAGAACCTATGAATGTGAAGAGCTTCCTTGAGTTTTTCTTCGCATCTCCTCATTAAGAATGCCAAACTTGACACTCTCCAAAGAAATGACCCCATTGACTGCATAATTCGTAAGTGAGACTCTGAAAGTCTCCCATGAATCTGGTAGAGTAGCAAGCAGTAACAGTTCCAACATCTCATCTTCAAACTTTATCCACATACTCGTCAACTGACTAGTAATTCCTTGAAATTTATTCAGAAAATCTAATACAGAGCTGCCTTCCTTGAACCTCAAGTTCACTAGTCTCTTGAGAAGAAATAATTTGTTACTTCTCATCTTAGAGGCGTAAAGATTTTCCAACTTCAACCACAAGCTTCTAGCATGACTTTCATCTTGGATATGGTTGTAGACATTCTCATCAACAAACTGTCTTATGAAGCCACAAACCTGCTCGTATTCAAACTCCCATTCCTCATGGGTTTTGACTTCGGGCTTCTACGTGGAGAACACTGGAAGGGGCATAGCTTTCACATATAAAAGATCCTTCATCTTGTTCTTCCACAAATTATAATTAGTCCCATTAAGACTAAACATTCTGCTCGAATCAAACTCCATCTTGTAATCCACCATTGAACCTGGCTCTGATACCACTTGTTGGGACCAGATTCCCCGTATAGATCGAATCGTGGAAAAAATATCAAAGGTGATAAGCGGATCCTGCACCGTATATCAACAACAACTACGGAAGAAAATTTCAATCATAGAAAATCAACCACATATGCACGGAGAAATTTTAATGTGGAAAACCCTCAATGTGAGGGAAAAAATCACGGGGTTGATCGCAACCCAAAACCAAGCACTATAACTGAAATAATCTCCTGCGAGGGACTTGCAGAATGCCGACCCTATATACAGTGCTACAAATCACCAAACAATGAAGAATGGTAGAAAGTAGAAATATCATCCAATGGTAAATATGCTGCCAAACAGTAGGGAAGAACGTTGGAGAATAGCTACTCCAAAGGTTACTCCTTTCAGACTCTGCGACAACCAAGAATCTTCTTTCTTCTTCCTCTCTCTTATTTCTTTCTTGTGCTAGGAGAGCTCGTGTTGGGATGATCCTGGTATACACCCCATGCCCCTATTTATACTCCATGGAGATGAGCAAATAAGGAAACATGAATTCCTACTTCCAATAGGATCAGGAAAAGATGACTTCTAATCCTAAAAGGTAATTGATCTTTCCTTTTTCAAAATAGAACTACCAATGTCCTATATATATGTGGACTAGGTTCCCCCAAAGAGGGGAACCCATCCAACACCAACAAGTTGTATAATTGGTTGGAGATTCCTAGTTTGATGATCGGCCAAGCCAAGCCTAACCGACATTTCTGGTCCTAGCTCTTCTATCCTCACATCTCCTTATTTCTTTGGTTATTGTGCCATAAAAAATAAGGGAACAAGACCAACATTTGTTCCCAAACACCCCAACTGCAAATGTCTGTCTGCTATGCTTGTCGGCAACAGAGACAATACCACACATCTTCCTACATTGTCCCTTACTATGTGTCTACACTGCTTAACTTTTCTTATTTCATGGGAACCTTCGAGAATTATTTTGATCTTCATAGTTCACAAATCTATTCACCATCCTATTGACAGATATCCACCATTCAGACATCAATTTGGTGGTTGACCTGAAAAGAGTGGTGTTCGCGGATGTTCCATGGTACCTCCCCCGTTCAAGTTGCTAAAGAAACATCCCTTCTCATATCTCACTCATCAAAAGGTTAGACTTTACACAATGTTTGAAAGGATCAAACTGTACAGTAAAAATTTAATTAAAGGGTTAATATCCTTCCTTGCGATCTCTTCGTTGCATTCCTACCCTTCTTTGCATTCTGCTTCCAACACAAACTGAAAGTGAGTGAAGCACGAGAGACTGAGGACCAGTTGCAATGTGTGTGCGTTCGTTGGTACACCTGCTAATCTGGAGATAGTTGACATTGTTATCTTTTCTTGGATGTTGATGCAGGGGTTGTGATTAAAAATGTCTCTTTTTATGAGTGTTGTTGTTAAATGATTTTGTATTACTTTCGGGCACGACAGAATTGGATCAAAGCGCTTGAAAATTGTGTCCCTTGACATCAAGTTCTATCGATCAATAACTAGCTTAGAAACCTAAATTTCGCCTCTAATGAAAGCTCCAGAGATTGGTTGATTTCCCAGGAAAAACATGAGACAAATCCCTTAATAAATAACTATACATTACTCTTTCCCATGGAGGTTTGGCACCCAAGCTTTATCAACATTTTGGTCAAAAACCTTCCATCATAGGGTTTCCTTTTTCTCTTTAGTCCCTAGTGCAGGAGAAACTTATTACACAAAATAAGCTCCACCGGTTCAAAATCCAATTGGTCAATTCTTGTCCATTATGCCCTGCTTAGCTGAAGCGCATGAACATCTATTTTCCGATTGCGATTTTATCAAAAAATGGTTTATATTTCCTTAATCCGAACCTGGGAGAGAATTGCTATAATAACTTCTTCAATTTATCAATTTCCTGTCCAAATTTGTCTGTATTGGAAGATGATGTCGTTACATGCATATACCTGTGGTTGACCTGGAAGGAGCAGTGTTCGAGGGTAGAACCCATCACCCTTGAAAATTGCACATGAAGCGAATTATCTAGCATGGGATGATCCGATTACATTCAAATTGTATATTTTGGTTTTTGTGTTATAGATGATTCTTGTATCCCCACTTTCCTATTTGATTTTGTTGTTATTCTCATCCGATCAAAGTTGCAGCTCCCCTCCCAAGTAGGGGTGTAAACGAATCGAACTTGAGCGAACCTACATGGGTCCGGTTCGGTTCGTTTATTAGGTATATAGGTTCGGGTTCAACTCCGTTTGATAAAGTTAAAATCACATTCAAGTTTGATTCGATTCGGTTAAGGTTCGCAGACGTTCTGTTCGGTTCGTTAAATGTTCGATTATATACAAAGTGAATGGGCACAAGTTGTCATGTTCTGATTTCAACAATACCTCTTATATAAGCACATGCAAAAGATGTGTTGTCCCAGTTATACTAAATACTGGGCACCCCTACTTATCATGTTTTTTTCGCTTTTATAATGGTTACAAACTCTTTTATGCTATGGCGTCTTTCTGAATGATGATCGTCAATTTTTTTTTAAAAAAATGATTTTGTATTGAGGGTTCTTATTATGGCTGTTGCTACATCTCTTGAATTTGATGGGTGGATTATTTTTTTTTGAAAAAAGCTCTATGTTCTCAGTTTTATTATAAATGAATGATTGTGATATTTTATAGAAAAAAGACAACAATATAATTGGTGTATGCCAATGCAACCCACCATAATGAATCTTCAACTAGTATGAATGTAATTTCTGTACACCGGCACTAACATGCATGAAAAGTTAAAAGAAAATTTTGTGCCACGATCCATGCCTACAAACTTACAAATATTTACAATACAACCACTTTGGTTAACTCCCATCCATTTAGTTGTCATAGTGAACTAGGTTCTATTATTAAAAATCAAATTTACCCTACTAATTTAAAAATTTTCAAATGTTTACCCTTCTCTTTCCTCCACCTCCCTCCAAACAACAACAAATCATTCTACCTCCTCCTTCCATCTCAATCTTTCTGATCACCTCTAGATCATGAAATCCTATACCCAAAATTCATTTTATTTAGCATGAAATGACCATTATTTAGCATCTCCCAATGTTGTCTGTAGGACAAAGAGTAGTTCGTTGATGTTCAAGAATTGTATTGGGGGATGCTTGTGTTAGTTCTTTGTTTCTCCAATGTTTTAAAGATGACACTAACATTTGAATATATCTTAGTCACTTGCTTGTTCTTTGTGATTGCAAGATTAGAAATGTGGATTCAACACAACAAGTATACGAACCGTTGTCAACTTCAAGTGAATCCAGAGCTTAATTTTTTTTAATTGTGTCCAAAATATGTTAAATTATTTTTCTCTACTATTTTAGAAAGTTGTACTCTCCAGCATGCTTCAACAAATAATTTTCAAATCGAGATATGCAACGTTCCAATTCTGATTGACTATTTGATCTAAGTGATCGCCCAATCATTAATCAACCATCTATTCTTGACTGATCGATCATACTTGATCAACCATCATCCTCGACTTGATCCATAATTTGAATTACATCCCACCGGTCAAAAATGATCGACCACACTTTTTGACATTATTGATGATTTGTACATGATCAATCATACTTGTTATATTGATAGACCATTTCAGTAAATCTTCTCGGTTTTTTGTTTATTTTGTTTTCAACCTTATTTCTTGGGCCCCTATAAAAGGGACCCTATACCCATCGTTAGAAGACACACAACCCGGGCAATCACTCCTATTCATTCTAGAAAAGCAAGGAGCTCTTTCTAAGTGATTTCCTCAGCAATTCTTTCTCTTGTTCTTCAATTCATTCCTTTATTTCTAGAAGAATATTATTAGTTGATAACCGTTAAATATTACTCTTGAATCAGTAGAGTTTGATAGCTCACCATTACTCAAGTTCTTTTGATAACAGTCAAAACATTTTTGATAGCCTACTTAGCTCAATGATATTTATATTTGTTTGATATTGCTTATTCACAAGTGATATCTGTGATATAATTGTTGTGCTATATTTATGAATCTTGTGCAATTATATTAAGATGATTATCTTTAGTTATCATTGTTCTATATTGAAAGATATCTTCTGACACCTGTTAAGATAAGTTCCTCTGGAAAAGTTTATTGTAAATATATCTTTTGTTTCCAGTTAATATCTTTCTACAAGACTTTAGTTGCATGATCCTAAGTGTGCAGAGAAGCTCTTGGAAGTAAGATCTCTAAATAAGTAAGAAGAAAGTCAAAGCTCGCATGTTCTTATGCTTTGGCAACAATGCATTATTTGCATTGTTGATCTTCATGGTTGATCCAAGATTATGAAGCATCAGCTTTTTAAATGATTGAGATATACATGTAAATATCCCAAACATTAGTGAAGTAGTTGATTAGATCGATTAATGGAGAAATTTTGAGTAAGGAAGACACATGTTGTAGTTTTTACGCGGGTGAGATTCCACGCAAAAATGTGGTGCAAGTCGGTTGATTAGATTGCTTGATTGATTGTTTATGTGCTTGTTGATTATTACGCGTAAAGTTTTAAAACTTCCTCAAAACACTATTCACCCCCTAGGGGTATCGTGATATCCTAACTCACATTTGGTATCAAAGCTTTGATTAGTATCTCAAAGTTACTCCTTAATGAGATATATGGAAGCTATTGCAAGCAAGAGTTTCGAAAGCCAATTATTAGTTAGGCCACCATACTTCGATGGCACAAACTACAATAACTAGAAGGTATGAACGCAAATATTCCTAGGGTCTACAGATATTGATGTTTGAAATATCATAGAGACTGGATACACATGTGATGTCAACAAGAAGAAAGTCACTTACAGTTCCAAGGCTATGAACACAATCTTTTGTGCTATTATAGTTGATGAGTTCAATTACGTCTCAGCTTATAAGATAACATATGAGATCTGGAACAAGCTTAGCACCACATATGAAGGGACTAAGAAACTACAATAATCTCATGTTAGTCTACAACAAAAAAGATACGAACTGTTCAAGATAGAAAGTAGAGAGTCTATCTGCGACATGTACAGAAGGTTCTCAGCCATCATAAATAACCTTAGAAACCTCAAGGTTGATATTGCTAAGTCAGAATAGGTGAAGAATATCTTGAGATCTCTCACACCTATATGGATCATGACAACAACCGTAATCAAGGAAGCTAACAATGTCAAGACCCTCCCCATCCATGAGCTCATAGGTAAACTCCTAACCTATGAAATTGAGACGACTCAAACTGTTGAGGTGGAAGCTTAAGTCGAGAAAAAGAAAGGCATTGAACTTCAACCTACAAAGTCAACCTCAGAGGATTACTCAGTAGAAGACCTAACCATGCTAATTAGGAGATTCAAGAAGTTCATCAAAAAGAGTGACATGATATAAGGAAGCAATCTTGAGTGCTTCAACTACAAGAAGAAGGGGCATTTCAAGAAAGTTTGTCCTCTTCTCAAGAGAAGCAGCGGTCAAGAATCGAGAAGTCACGAATCAAGCAAAGACAAGAAGATCATGAAAGGAGAAAGGAGAAAAGGTTACCGACATCATCAAACGTATCTAAAGAGAAAATCTCTCCAAACTACTTGGGACTCTTCGGACTCCAAATGTAACACAACAACATCTTATGGGACCGACTCTGTTGACTTCGGAGAATAAGAAGCCCTACTTAGACTCATGGCTCTTGATAACAAAGAGGTGATTTTCGAAGAACCCTCTCTTGATGAATTGCAAGAAGATATTATTGAATTGTGTAACCTTGTAGTTAAATTTAAAAGAGAAAAAAAGTGCTAAACACAAACTGCATGCACCACCTTAGAGGATCATTCAATAGAATCTAGTTATTTGAAAGATCATATTAGAGAACTCACCTCTCATATATCTCTTTATGAAAAGCAGCGTGAATATGAAATTAAGGTGCTCATGACAAACATAGATCACCTAGAAGCCAATGTAGGCAAGTTTAAACAAAATACACACTAATGATCTAGCTAATTCACTAATGGAAAGGAGAATCTATATATTACCAAAGTAAAACCAACTATGGGATATGATACAAGCTAGAAAAGGTAGTAGCTCTAAGTCTGTCAAAATAAACAATATCGCTTTACATGCTAAGAAAATTCCTAGCCAAGTTAAAGCCAAGACGGTCATGGAACCAAGGAGGAATCCAAGGAATCATCCTAACCCTCCAAGGACCCACAAGCAATGGGTACCGAAGAAACCCATAAATCATTTTGCATATCCAGGGTTAATTACAGAAAACCAATTAAGCATCAATTCATGATCATGCAATATTTCACAAGACCTCAAGCGAGATCTACTGGCAAATGGATCATTGATAGCGAATGCTCCTAACACATGTCTGGATACAAGGGTCTATTCCTCAACCTCAAGGCCAAAGATGGTGGTACTATCAACTTTTGGTAACAACCAAATAGGTATGATAATTGGTGAAGGTATGATCGGAAATCCTTTTTATTCGGTTAATCGTATCAACCTTGTTGATAATCTGAAGCTCATTCTTTTGAGGGTGTCTCATTCTTCTGAGGGTGTCAAAGATGGTGGTACTTTTTCTTCTTCTATTTTGAAGTTCTTAAGAAAGACATGCTAGACTTGTTGCTTAAGGAAGATAGATACAAAAGTATCTATAAACTTAGATTCGATGAGTGTTCGTCTCTAGATTACCTTTTTGTAGCACAAGAAGAATCCTTACTTTGGGATAAAAGATTATGTCACATTCACATGAACTTAATCCATAAGATTAGCAAACTTGGTCTAGTAAAAAAACAACCTAAGCTATCCTATAAGAAGGTAAGCATGTATTCAGCATGTGAACTAGAGAAACTCCACATAAAACCCTTGAAGTCTAAAAAGCATGTTAGCTTTGTTCGACCTTTATAGCATTTACATCTAGATTATTTGGATCCATGAAATTTAAAATTTTAAGTAGTTGTCGCTATTAGTTTGTCATATTAGATGACTAATCGTGTTATACTTGAGTTTTGTTCATTTTTTCTAAGGACATAGCCTTATCTGAATTTGAGAAGCTAGCCAAACAGATTAAGAACGAACAAAGATCTACCATCAGCAAGTTAAGAAGTGATCATAGTAGATGACTACTCACATTATACCTTACCACACTTCAAAATTTTTGCCCTTGTGATGATAACTTTATTCCTCTTTAAGATTTCTATCACTACATGTGACAACCATGACCTTTCTAGAGTCTTACTTTCACCTTGGAATATATTACTTGACGATAATTATCTAACTTTAAAATAACTAGATTTTTATTTAAGATTGTTATAGCAAAGTTCAATATATGAGACTTTCATTGAGGTTGTAGTTAACATGGTGATAACATATGACTTGAAGTAGCTATGCATCCTACAAAAGTCTCGAGGACGAGACTTCCTTTAAGATTGGTATGATGTAAGACCTTAACTTTTTGACCCAAAGATTTAATCGAATACAAAACTAAATTTTATTAACATATGCAATATATAACTCACTAAAAGCATCTCATCGTCAACTTTCCAACACATCTGAAGTTTTCGAATTCCGATCTCGATGAAGGGGATATGATTGTTTTAGTGAAGGGTATCATGTCTGAAATTTGGTACATGATTTACGAAATTGTAATCGCCAAATCCCTTTTTAAGAGACCATAAGGACGTCCATGGAAATCTTAACCCAACTCTAGGAGTGCTAATTGAATTGAATACCTTCGAATCCACTAGGATTCAGATTTAATTCAATTTAAAGTTTCGAATCCGAACTCGAATCAAAATTTAAACGAATTTGCTATCTTAAATTCAGATTCGAATCATTTTGAGTTTCAAATAATCAAATTAAATTAAATTTATTTTAAATATAAAGTATTATTTGATATTTTAAAGTTCATATAAATAATTTATAGTAAGAATATTATAATTTCAAAAAAAAATGTATGATTTTGATTTTAAATTTAGATTACTGAGATAAGTTGAAAATACAATATAATTAAGGAAAATATCAAATAGATAATATATAGTGGATAAAAATACCTAATTTTCATTGTTATTATGTAATTTTTACAATTTAAATATACACTTTTTCCGTGTGATGAAAGAAATATAAGATCATAAAATAAATATATAAGGCCAATTAAAGATGGAATATTTTTGGTAAAAAATTTGCACACATTATTATTGTCATTGCATGTTAAGAAATACAAGATTGAGCACAACTACTACATCTAATTTTTTTTGAAATAATGAGAAAAGTAAACTATAACTCAACAATAGAAACTCTTTCATTCACTGTGAGAATTATCTATATTCTAACCATGTTACACACAAGATTTTTTATATGCAAAGGAACACACTATATTTTAATGAGAAGCACTTGTAGATTATTCATTAATGATAAATGTCATATTTGCAATCATACACATCATAAAAGATTATCATGCAAAGAAAATAAAAACAAAAAAATGCAGAGGATGCATATTTAGAAAGATCATGAACTATGATAAATGTTAAAGAGGAACATGAACTAGCACGATCATTATTTTCACCTGCAAGGAGCAATGTTGTCTACCCTAGTTTTGTGGGTTCTTTAGTCAACAATGAACAAGTGAAGGAAGAATGTACAATAAGGAGTTTGAGAACATGGAAATAGATGTGGTATGTGGGATTGGAACAAAACTCTTAAAATTTTTCTTTCCTACTGGACATTATGACTAATACTTTCTAGTCTATATTTTTATTATGAATAAATAGTCTTTAATTGTTAGGATTATGATGTGTACATATAGAATGTTTTTAATATCTTAATGCCTTAAAATTTGTCAATAGCATACTAAGATTGATCTTGATTCCTACACTGCTAGAATCTAGCTTAATTACGATGGTCAAAAGCCATTGCTACTAATCCTCAACCATCGTTACTACGACGACACTAAGTTAAGCGTCATATATGCTATTCGTTGTGATTCTAGCTGACCGTCATAAATATCGACCGTCACATTCAATATATTCTGCAGAAAATGGAAAATATATATATGGTAATTATTTGATGGTTGTATATAATCTTTATATTAACAGCGGCCATGTTACCTGTCGATTCGAATATAAGCCAATTCTAACCAGTTTAGCAAACCAGCTTTGTATGCAGGATAATCATTTTGACGCTTCGCTACCCAAGACTTGACTGTCCCTAATACCAATCCATCATCAAATAGAGTACATTAGCTCCAGAAAACAAGGCTTATCATATCCTAAATTAATACATACTAACTAATTCAAGGCACTCAACCTTAACCCAGGACTATAACTGGTTGGTCTAAAAGCAAGAATATTAGATCTAGGAGATGAGAAGAGAAATATTTTTTTAAAAAAATTCCGTACGCTCATCCATAAAGATGCAAACCATAGTACAATGCGATTGTTGTTTCATGTAAAAGTTTACATTTGAGCAAATTTCGACAGCATGACCACGCATTCGTTTAGTATACCCCATAAATCAATCGTGATCAACTCTCAAAGTTGTCATTGATGTGACACTGATTAAAATTGATCATGAATGATTTGGTATACTAAAGAGGATTGGAATTATGCTACCGAAAAATATTCTCAAATGTAAACTTTTACTACAACAACAATCACATTGTACTGTGGTTTGTGTCTTTATGGACCCTCTTTGTTCAGAACCTCCGATCTAAGAAAATCCATTATATATGTAAGATTATGCAGAAACTTGTGTCCTTATTTGTACGTGCTACAAATGGGATCTGCAAGATTTCCACATAATACGTAATCATATATGTTGATCGGACATTTACATGTATTTGGTTGGTTTGTGAGAGACAACAGGAGCTATGTGAACCTAATATTGTTTCTGATTGAAGTGTAAGTCTATATTGTATATGTCCTATTGAGAACGGACCTACAAAAAAACAAGTCTTCCATCTGCACACATTAAAAGCCATGACCAATGGACCGGGATATCTCATTACAAAGTGTGTCCAATAGTTTTGTGAAATCAAAAAATATAACACTTTGGAAGTGTTGAAATCTCCCAATGTGTTGCACATACCTCCCGATGTGTAGGTTCATACACCACCCGATGTGGAGGGACGCACGATGTGTGATTCATTTTGCACGATTTCCTACTAAAATAAATTTATTATATTATTGAATACTTGACTATACATTAATCTGAACATATTATCACATTAATTGACATTTAGTGTGATAACTTATCACATAAGTTTTTTTAATGTAAAACATATGACATACCCATGGTCACAAGTACATGTATACACACATGATAACAAATGTATAGCTAGGTACATTTATTTAAAGCATCATTCCTAACATAGAAAATGTTAATTAGCTAGATATAGTCATACATTAGGTTGTATCATATCATACATTTATTCATAGATATAACCATACTTTAGATAGATATATTTATCTAATTAGTTAAACATAGAAATATTTATTCATAGATACAATCATACATTAGATAAAAATTCCTACCAGATGTCGAGGTTCACAATTAATTCCATAAAATAGCTACATCTAAATCCGCTAAATTTAAACACCTTAAAGTGAACCAAATAAATCCACCCACCCCCTTCAAGGAATGACCTCCATTCAACTAACAAAAGTTGTTATCCATCATTTATCCTTCCACTATAAACAGATTTTGTGTAAGCATTGCAACGAAGGAATTTTTAATTGATTTTTTCAATAATTTTAACATCCCATAGATACAATAATAAATTATACAAGTCTACGATGTAACACAATTATAGAAATCATATCTCATAGCTACAATCATACAATCATACATGTACCTACAATCTAATAAAATTTAACATAAACAAAAACATAAAAAATTATAAGTTGAAAGTTATGCCTTTGAATATGAGATGAGGAGGCAACAAAGGTCTCTTAGGGAGGAGGTGTGACTGAGGTGGCGCGCAAGGAGGAGGCAGTAGTGAGGCAGAGCCAAAGGTGGTGGAGGTGGGGAGGAGGCGACCGTAGGGAGGACCTGGAGGTGGGGAGGAAGAGGAGATTGAGAAGGTGGAGGGCATCCTGGAGGACAAGGAGGAGGTGGAAGAGGTGTGGAGGAGGAGGAGAATGAGGGGACAGAGGTGGGGAGGTGAACAACTGCTCACTACCCTTATTAATTTAATCAAATTAATGGTCAAATTAATGAATTGTCGTTCGTTGTAGTCGGATAATAAGAGCTAATCAAAAACCACTTTCAATTTAAGATGATTTAATTGTAAGAGGCAAAATTATTTTACTTGGGCAAGCCCAAGGTCAAACTCAGGGAGGCAGCTATCTCCTTAGGTAGATTTTAAGCAAATTTTAGGATCTGATTTTCAGAAGGTCATTTTTTTGGTCTTTTTCAATTTTATGTGAAGACACATGCAAAATCAAGCTAGTTTACAAGTTAATTCAGATAAGTGATCAATCAAGTCTAAAAATTATGAAACTTGGCCAGATGATGAAATGCAATGAAATTAAGCTAGATTAATGTTTTTGGATTTTTCTGACACTAAATAAATTTACTGTGAATTAAAAATGAATGCAAGATGATTTTGACTAAATTAATTTTAATAAATATCAAATCACAATACTTTCAGACATAAATATTATCCTAGATGAGGAATCCAGGAAAATTATCAAACCTAAACATCTATGTGAAATGGACCTATTAAAAATTAATTAAGGAAATCACTAAATAATTTATTCAAGCCTCGGGACGCGTGCAAATGAGATGATTTTTTACACAATGTGAACATAATTATCCTAGATCTAATGTGAAATTTTGGTGATTTTTGGAGTCACCGAAAAATTACTATGAACTAAAAGGCATAAATGGGCAAAATATAGCAAAATTCCACCAATTAACTAATAGAAAAATCCACTGATATTACAAAAATGTGCCAAGTGTCACATATGAAAGGGGACAAAGTAAGGTACACAATGCAATTTTCAAAATTGAAAAATGAATTAAAATGAGTGCCTAAATATGCGTGTAAAGACATGTGTCTAAATGCAATTACAAGAACTAAAATTGATAAAAATAAAACGTGCTAACAGGGACCAATATGCAATTACCTATAATGTTGAGGGGGTGGATGCCATTTTCCCACAGAACATGTGCTCCTCACGTGGGGTGTCCTGGTAGGGACTGAAATGCAAATATGGAAACCTCCAAGGGCCTCACTGCAATTTACCCAGGACGCACGTGCATATCACGTGGGGGTCCCATGCTCGGTGGTCTTCGGAGGCTCGGATAGAGGCTCGGTTGGACCTGGAGGCTCGGACCTAGCTCGGAGTAGCTTCGGAGGATCCGAGCCTAGTGGTCGGGGAAGAGGCTCGGATCAGGCGACGTGGCTCGATGTGGACCGTGGATCAAGTGAAGATCCAACGGCATCTGGCTGTTGAGGCATGGCGCGGCTGGATCCGTTAGATCTCAAGTGATCCAACGGCGATGGTTCGCTACTGAGACGAAGGCATGGTCGAGCAATGACCGTTGGATCTAGATTGATCCAACGGCATCTGGAGCGCGGAGAAGCGGTGGTGTGGCTCGCTCAGAAGCGTAGGATCTGCCTGATCCTACGACTGTGGGATGTAGGCGATGTGGCGTGTTCCTGGCCGTTCAAGGAGATAGAACGGTTGTTGTTCTTCTTTCTCAACCGGCCCGCCGCCTCCTGCGACGGAGAAGGCTGGGCTCCGACGAAGGGGACCTGACTCCGCCTCGTCTTCTGGGCGTCGATGAAGCTTGCCGGAGGCTCCCAAGTAGCTGGGAAGACTCCTGGAGGTATCGGGGATCCTCCGGCGGTCTCAGAAGCAGGTGAGCGGCTCTGGGGTGCGGTGGCGGAGAAGCTCGAGGGGAGCTCCAGTGACGTTCTGGCCAGTCGAAATAGATGTACCTGCAGGGGTTAGAGGTATGGCCGAGGCGTACAGATGTGCTCGTGGGGTGACCCTGCGTGCGCCGAGAGGCCTGAGAAGAGGAGAGGTGGTCCGGTGATTGAGCTTCGCCAAGGTGGCGGAGCTAGCGTCGATGAGAAGTGAAGTGTGTCGTCGGAGGGAACGGAGTGTAGCGCGAAGATCAGACTCCCTTGCGGAGCTCGGAGGATGGTTGGCGGAGCGGGAAGTGAAGGGATGATGGTGAATAAAATCAGATAAAAAGAAGAAAGTAGAGAAGAATATCGAAGGGAAGGTGGAGGTGTCTACCTGGAGTCAGAAGCTCAGATGGAGCTTCCAGGTAGTCGCTCGAAGGCTGGTAGGGGACCTGAGCTCGTGCAGCTCATGAGGGAAGCTGCGGCACGACGATGGAGGATCGTGGATCTCGCCAGAGGTGGTTCTCAGCCTTCGCTCGACTTCTTCTCAAATTGCTGTCACCAACTCGAAGGTGGGAGCTCGGAGATACTCTCCGTGATGGCGGATAGGAGTGAAGGTGGACGGAGGTGATGTATTTAAAGGATGGAGGTGACAGCATAGATAGCGAAGAGGTGGAGTTCGTGGGTATCGTGGAGCGAGGTTGAGGGTATTCATGGAGATCGAGGGGGTTGGCGAGGATGAGGGAAGTGTGGGCTGTGTCGTGGTGGCGCCAGGGGGCGGAGATGGTGGTCGGCGTGGCGCCCAAAATAGATAGGGGGCGGCCCCTTGCGCATGGTGGAAGACGTGGGTCGCGGGGTGTGTGGGAGGTAGACGACGAAGCATCGACCGTTGGATCGAGAGATCCAACGGTCCATAGAGGGGCGGAAGCGGAAGGTGAGGATCAGATCGGCGGAGCGCGATCAAGGGCACAGGGCGCGCCAAGTGGCGGGCGCAGGTCGAGGCGCTAGCGTGCGGCGGAGATGAAATATGGGGTTTCGATCGAAGGGCCAGGAAGAATTGCGGCTTGAATGGCCTAGATGGAGAGGGAGAAAAGGCGATCGGACGGCAGGGAAGGCTGGGCGCGTGGCGCGCAAAGGGGCGGGCCGCATGGCGCAATCAGAGGGTGCCACGTGGCCAGCTGAGTAGAAGAGAAAGAAAGCGAATTTAGTGAGAGAAGGAGGCTGAATTTGGAAAAACTCAAAACATGAAAGTTGTAGATCTCGATGAGTTCTACAAGTTTTATGTGACCAAAAACGAAGATGAGGTCAAATATGATACAAAAATACAAGAGTACAAATATACATATATGTAGTATACAAGGGGGCCCAAAAACCCAAGTTTTGCCTACGAGCTCCGAATTGAATGAAATTAGTCTCATTTTAAAGGTCTCTTGATGTGTATTAATCTCAAGGTGAGCAGACCTAATTCGGAGTTTGTAAGAGAGGGATATTGGCATTCTAAGGTCCAGGGGGCTTGGGCTTTATTGGGTATTTTACAAGATAGGGATTTTTGCCTTCTTCCTTATATTATTAACTAATAAAATACACATTATAAGGAAGGTGTTATTTGATTTTGGAGGGGATATAAATACAAATAATTAGGTGAGTTATTGGTGGATATTTTACAAGTGGATTTTACAAATGAATTGGCTTCTTATTTAATGCAAATATGAATGCTAAAATGCATGTATTGTGGATTGATGCATGAATGCTATTTATGAAAGATAAAGGGAAATATGCTACTAAATACCCAGGGACAAATCTCTATTTTCAACTTTAAGAGTGATGAATCACAGATTCATCAACCCCCTATACTTAAACCTTGCTCGTCCCTGAGCAACTAAAATGAAATGCAAGGGTGAAATGAATTTGGGTTCCATACCAAGGTCATGAACAAAAGTTGAAAATGGAGCTTGACTCGATCTTTGGATTAGTTGTGTGGCAGAACCTCATTGGGATCTGAACTTAAGACATAACAGACTTCAAGTTCCACAAGTCTTCTATTCAAGACTTCTCAATAGTTACGTCAGAACAAATCCTCAAACGTAAATTCCTGATGACTATGATTCTTACTTGTACTTTGTAAGTGAAATGTAACTCTTCACATCAGAAATGGCTCAGAAACAACCTCCTCTAACAAGGTAACTCTAGTTACCCGGTCCAGTAACTCTTTCCTCGAGGAGCGGGGTATTCCTTTCTAAGTTCAAGTGCGACCAGCTCAAGAGGAGGGGGTAGAGAGAAGAATGGACGGTAGCCAGTGTAGCTACCTATCCCGGGATGCCTGACCAGTGTAGCCAAGTCGTCCAGATGCATTTTCTTTGCTAATATACATACTCCGACGGGTATTTTATTTTCTATCTAGCCTGTCTACTTTTTTTGGAGTTCTTGCATTTTTTCTTTTTTTCCTTTTTTTGAACTATATACAAGGTGCAGCATATACATCAGGAGTTTTTCCTCTTGAGCCAGTAGACTATCCCTCTTTTGAAGCATTATTGCAACCCACAGCGTCCCGTCTTTAGATGTC
Organism: Ottelia alismoides; assembly: GCA_037367405.1. NCBI lineage: Eukaryota > Viridiplantae > Streptophyta > Magnoliopsida > Alismatales > Hydrocharitaceae > Ottelia > Ottelia alismoides. The sequence goes on along the minus strand of JAZKJV010001413.1, from coordinate 11,578 downwards.
AACACCACCTGACTAGGTTGAGATGCACTACCCTCCCTAGAGGAGGACGGATGTTTCCACCCGTGTGCGACTCCAAGCTAAAGGATTCTACCTCCTCACCACCTCATCAATGAAGAGCTACATCCATTGTGCTTGTCCAAGTTAGGTCACTGTCTATAAGAATCATGCGTATGCACGATATATTCTACTTAGACTAATCAAGATGACATGTGAACATAAACTTGCGGACTCAAAGAATTAAGTCACTTGACCTGAAAAATCTTAACTCCAACTCCTATAAGGTTCCTCTTATATTAGGTGGATTAAGGTCAAATCAAGTCCATCCTCAATATCTACTCATAACTTGGTTCAGAACCCGCTAGCTTTTCACCTTGCATATGCAAGATATGCGGATGAGATGTAGATGACATGCTATGTAGATGAATGAAATGCAAGACTTTTTTTCTTTTCTTTCTTAGATGCAGAGATGATGTGCAAGAGTAAATAACAAGCCTATTTTGTTTTTGTTTTTTTTTGTTATTTTTTTGTTTTTTCCTCAAAACTTTGGTATACCTCCTATGTTACAACAATTTAAAAAATTTCTCCAAATTTTACACAGCTCGTAATTATTACGTAATTTATACAAAATATGTGAAAGTACGAGCTATGGGTAAAGTATATATGTAATATATACACACCCCCTATACTTAGTGTGTGCTATGTCCTCAGAGCACAGAAAGCGAGAAAAAAGACATAGCTTGTGCTAAGCATAAGAGAGCCAAAAAGAACGAAAATGTAAAGAAGTCATCCTGCCCCCCTATACTTAGGCTCCGGCAGCCTAAGTGTAGAAGAAGGTCACAAATGGGGTAGACGAGGTCAAGAAGAGACATAGATGAATATATACAAGGCAGGCATCGGTCCCCTCATACTTAGGCTCAGGTTATCCTAAGTATAGAACTGGAGTGAGTATGAGAACTGATGTGATCTGGAGGATGTACAGAGAACAGACTCAGGTGGCTCATCCCCCCTATACTTAGGATCTGGTCATCCTAAGTATAGTCCAAGATGGCGATTGGTGAAGCTGGGATGAGTTGCGGGGAAAAAGTGCAGAATGTACAAGAATGATGGGTATATACAAGGGTGTTGGTCTGAATCTTTTAAGATGCTGCTGATGGCTAGAGCTCACTGCTGCAAGGTCTCACGTGCAGCTCGATGCGTATCTGCTGAATCTGTCTCACGCATGAATACAATCTCCTCAACATGGACTAACTGCTCATTGGATTAGACGAAGTGCTTCAACAGTTGTCCATTCACTAGGAATGTCGGTGCATCACCTGCGAGATCTGAGATCTCGACACATCCACTATCGTGCACCGCACGGACGATGAATGGGCCCGTCCACTTGGACTTCAACTTGCCTTGGAAGATCTTAAGCCTAGCATTAAACAACCATACCTTCTGTCCAGGAACAAAGGTCTTTCGTCTGATAGATCTATCGTGCCAACGCTTAACCTTGTCCTTGTACACCAAACTGTTGTCATATGCGGGGTTTCTGACTTCCACAAGCTCATTCAGATCCATTTTTCTCTGCTTCTGCCCAAGGTGTGTGTTCCAATTGATCTTCTTGATTGCCCATTTTGATTTATGCACTAACTCTGCGGGCAAATGGCACGGCTTTCTGAATACCATTCGGAATGGGAAGGTTCCTAACGGTGTCTTGTAAGCTGTCTTATACGCCCATAGGACTTGATCCAAGATCTGAGACCAGTCCTTCCTGTCTGGGCGGACGAGCTTTTGCAATATAGTTTTCACCTTCCTATTCAACACCTCAGCCATACCATTAGTCTGTGGGTGGTAGGGACTAGCGACACGGTGTTCGATGTCGTAGTCCTTCAAGAGTTTCTTCACCTCTCGATTTACAAAGTGGCTACCCCCATCTGATATCAACACTTTGGGGATCCCGAACCTAGAGATAATATGCTCTCTGATGAATTTACATACAGTCCTGCTATCTGCGGCTCGGGTTGGGATAGCCTCCACCCACCTGGATAGGTAGTCTATCGCAAGAAGGATGTACTCGAACCCGTGGCTAATAGGGAATGGGCCCATGAAATCGATGCCCCAGGCATCAAAGACATCAAAAATGATGACAGGCTGCATCGGCATCTCATCCTTGGAATCAACGGTTCCTCTCATTCTCTGGCATACTGGACACGACTTCGCAAAGGTGATGGCATCACGAAACAAAGTCGGCCAGTAAAAGCCACACTGAAGTACCTTCCATGCGGTCCTCTTCCCGGAGTGGTGTCCTCCTGCCTCCAAGCTGTGGCATAAAGAAAGGACACTCTAGTATTTCTTCTGAGGAATACACCGTCTCCAGACACAATCCGGTCCTTCAAAGAAAAGGATCGGATCCTCCCAATGGTAGTGTCTAGCATCTGACTTCAGTCGGTCGATGTAGCTCTTAGGCGAACCTTCGGGAACCTTCTTGGAGACAAGATAGTTCACGATGTTGGCGTACCATGGGAGTGAATCGATAACAAAAATCGACTCGTCGGGGAAGGAGTCTCGAATAGGTGAATCCTCGGAAGTATTAAGATCTTCAAGACGAGAGAGATGATCGGCTACTACGTTCTTCTTTCCAGGTTTATCACGAATATCCAAATCAAAATCCTGGATGAGCAAAATCCACCGAAGAAGACGCGCCTTCGCGTCCTTCTTTTCTATCAAGTATCATAGCGCCTTGTGGTCAGTGAACACAATAACCTTGGATCCAATTAAATGAGATCTGAACTTGTCCAAGGCAAACACTACCGCAAGCATATCCTTTTCCGTAACTGTATAGTTACGTTGAGCGGTATCAAGTACTTTCCTTGCATAGTGGATTGCAAACGGGACGCCATCCCTCCTTTGTCCTAACACAGCCCCAACAGTTTAATCTGAGGCGTCCGTCATGATCTCAAAAGGTAGAGACCAATCTAGGGCTTGTAGGATCGGGGCGTCCATGATCATCCCTTGCAATAGCTTAAAGTATTCAAGACATTTGTGATTGACAATAAACTCCATGTCCTTGCCTAAAAGCTCAGTCAGCGGTCGGACAATTTTAGAAAAATCCTTGATGAATCTTCGATAGAATCCGACATGCCCGAGGAACGACCACAACTACTTAACGTTGGTTGGTGGCTGGAGATGGGCGGAGCTCGTGGGGGGGTTCAATGAAGCAGAGGATTGCGTTTAGGAACCTAGATAATGACATGAAAAAACAAGAAAAATACAGAGGAGGTCGGAGAAGCTTACCTGAAGAATCATGGTGGTCGGAGGCCTGGGCTGAGCATCGTGGAGATGCCCGGGGTCATCGCACGTGCTGGTCGGTCGGTCCAGCGAGCTCGGGCGGGGCGGAGCCACCGCGACGTAGCTGATCAGCTGCGGGTCTCACCGGGGGTGTTGGGGTCATCGTCGCTCGATCCTGACTCCTCCCCCTGTCACAGGGAGGACGAGGAGGGCTGGGCCCTTCCCCTCGTGAAGGTGGACGGAGGTGATGTATTTAAAGGATGGAGGTGACGACATAGATGGCGAAGAGGTGGAGTTCGTGAGTATCGTGGAGCGAGGTTGAGGGTATTCATGGAGATCGAGGGGGTTGGCGAGGATGAGGGAAGAGTGGGCTGTGTCGTGGTGGCACCAGGTGGCGGAGATGGTGATCGGCGTGGCGCCCAAAATAGAAAGGGGCGGCCCCTTGCGCACGGTGGAAGACGTGGGCCGCGGGGTGTGAGGGAGGTAGACGACGAAGCATCGACTGTTGGATCGAGCGATCCAATGGTCCGGAGAGGGGCGGAAGCGGAAGGTGATGAATCTGTGATTCATGACTCTAAAAGTTGAAAATAGAGCTTTGTTCCCGAGTAATTAGATGCATATTTCCACTTATATCGTATAATTAGCATTCATGCATGCATAACTAATATCTGCATTTTAGCATTCATATTTGCATTAAATAAGAAGCCAAATTCACTTGTAAATAGTCACATGTATATTAGCTAAAATACACTATTTATATATATTTTATACTAACTCTGAATCCAATAAAACCAACTCTATAGTGTATATATTACTAACATTAATTAAAGAAAAATGTCAAAAAAAAATATTAACTTGTAAAATTGACAAATAAAATCCCAAACCCAGTTTGAAACTAGGAGCCTTAAAATGTGTATATCTCTCTCATACAACCTTCGAATTTGGTCTACTCACTTTTAAAGTAATATACATTCAAAGACCTTCGAAACAAGACCAATTTCATCAAAATCGGAGCTCGTATGCAAAACTTGGGTTTTGGGCCCCTTTTGTATAGTGTGCGTATTGACCATTTTACCCTTGTATTTTATCCTTTTATTTTCTTTATTATTAAAAATTCAAAATAATTAGATTAAGTTGTAAATATTATTCTCATATTTTTTCTATTTTTATTTTGATTTTTGTCTTATTGAAAAATGACAAAAAAATTACAAAAGGAAAAATGCGGTATTTTATATCTATAAGGTACCACCTAAAAATATATTTTTATACAGATCACTTCCTTTGATTTTCGGCCCTTCACGAAAGTTGTAGATCTTGTCGAGACGAGTAACTTTCGTGTTGTCCACTTTTTAATTTAATCCCTTTTGTTATTTCTTTTTGATTTTCTTTACATTTAATCTTTGAATTTTCTGGGAGTGACATGTGGCAGCTCCTGGAGCCGCCACATGTCACCCCAATTTTTTATTTTCGGATTTATTTTTTATTTTTTTCGAATTTATTATTATTATTATTATTATATTTTAATTATTTTTAGTAGCCTACTATATTATTTTATTAATAAATTGTTTTAATCCCCTTTTACCTCTTCTCCTTTCTTATTCCCCACTCCAAGCCACCATTTTTCCACTCTCTCCACCACTCCATTCTCCCCACTTCTTCTCCAACTTCCCTCTCATCCTCCTCTTTATATTTCATCCCCTCCTCCATTTTCCATTATCCACTGATTCGAGAGAAGAAAGGTCGAGCCCCTTCAACCTACAAGTGACAGCTGAAGGAGACAAGTTGGGCAACGACAACCTTTCAGGCGAAATCCGCGGCATCACCATTGCCGCGTCGCGAGATTCCCATCGAACTCGCTCAGCTTCGAAGGACTCTGCCATCCTTCTCGAAGCCACGATGACGGAAGCCGTACGACACGGCTCCACTTTCAGCAATCCACAGGTAAGTATTTTCTATCAATCCCTTGTCGTTCAATTTTTCTTATCTAACAAATTTCCTTCCTTGTTTCATCGTCCTCACATAAAAATTACATCACCTCCATCATCACACAAATCACATCATCAAACACACACTCCACCTCTTCCTTAAACTTTCAATTTCCATATCATTCCTGTTTACAGAAAAATTACAAAAAAAATTGCAAAACAAAAAAATAAAAAAAAAAAGTGCAGGTCCTGGCCGGCACCACAACACCCCAGCCGCCTTCGCATGAGCGTGTACCGCCCCCGACTCCACCAGGCTGGTCTTCTCAGCAAGCGGCCAGGCTGCCCCTTGCCTGAGCGCCGCCCTGCATCGCCCATCCTCAGCCTTGGACGGCCGTACCCGCGTACGCCCTCCAACCGTCCTCGCCGTCGCACGCGCACCCTGCGCGTAGCACCCGATCCCGTCGTGCACCCAATCCCCTTCACCCCGGTCAGCCGCGCACAGCCGCCCCCTCCGCAGCGGTGGCCGCAGGCCTCCACGCCAGCAGCTGCGAACGCCGCCAGCCCCCCGGCCTGCTCAACGCCGCCCTCACGCGAGGCACCCGCCTCAGTCGCACGCGGCCTCCTGCGCTCAACGCTGCCACCAGGCCGCGCGTGGCCGCGCTCAGCTCGCCGCCCACGCAACTACCGCGCCGCCGCACCCTCGCTCTCCTCCCCAGGTTGCACCGACCCGTGCGGCCCCGAGCTCCGCCGCTGCCGCCTCCAAGGACCGCGCGCCTCCGCTCAACGCACGCCGCCGTGCGCGGTCGCTCCCAGCACCGCAAACATCTCCGCCCTCCAGCCTTCCTACCACCTCCGCCGACGTCAACCACGCCGCCCAGGCGAGTCCTCCCTGCGCCTCCGCCTGCGCTCCTCGCGGCGCTGCTCCACCCCGCCAGGCCACAAGCGGCCCCACGACCGTTTACCTCCACGCGCCCAGCACCCCCCTCCAGGCCGTGTGCGGCGCCGCAGCCCGCGCGCCCTCCCGTCGATCGCCCAGCCGAAGCCTTGCCCCCGTGCGCCGCCCTCCTCGGCCGCCCCGCCGGTGTCGTTGCGCGCCGCCGCTTCCAGCCACGTGGGATCTCCGCCCTCCAGATCCAGCCGTCGTGCGAACGCCGCCCGCAGGCGCGCCTCCCTCCCAAGCGCGGCCGCCCACCGCTCCACGACCCCCACCGCCTTGTGCCCCTTGCCATATCGTGCGTGCCCTAGCGTGGGGAAGAAGCCTATGCGAAAGGTCCATGTCATTTTTTTATATTTTTTTGGCTAATTTGCATGTCACCCCTTTAGATTTCTTTATTTGCAGAAGTGCCCCTGTGCAAAGTTTGTTCACTTAATTTCATTTTGTATTGCAAAGAGACCCCTGACTTTGAGTGATTATTTGGACAGTCATTTCGTATCAATTTTTAATACAAAAATAGCATGTTGTTGAGGAATTAATTCTGGACATTGTGGCTATTTATTTGCATTTTTGTGAGCATCATATCATTTATTAAAAATCAGAGATTGAAATTGAGTGATATTTTGCCCATTTATGCTCTGAAATTTGCATATAGTCATTTATTACTCCAAAAATTGTGAAAAAATTGTGAATGATGTATTTAAGTGTTCTTTAATTACTTTCTAAGTTTTATCCAATTCAGGGATATCTTGTGCATAAAATAAATTCTAGAGCAATTTCTGTAATTGATTTTTAATTAATTCCACGAATTATATTTTTCAGAAATTTCAACTCTCCTAGATTCCTTATTGAAGTATCTATTTGAGATAAATTAATCTCTAGATAATTTAACTTTGTGGATTTATTAGGAATTAAATACCCGCAGTCGCTTTGTTTTCAGTAAAATATTCATAAAAAATCTTTAAGTGTCAGAAAATTCTAAAAAAATAGTGTAGCTTTATTTCTTCATGTTTAAGTTCTAATAAATTTTTCATAATTTTTGCATATCATTTGCATGAAAATTGCATAAAAACCCCAAAAAAGATTGCATTTTTCATTTGTGCCTTTTAAATCCAAAAATTCCAAAAAAAATTACATTTTGCATTCATTGTTGGATTAGGTTCTTAGGAAAAATAACACTTGGTTTATTTGAACTAATTTCACATTAAAATTAAATTAAGCTAAGTTGCTGATGAATCTCCATTTCATCACCTTTATTCTATCATTTTGATCTTAAAAACCCCAGCAAATGCATGTAAATAGCATTAGTTTGTCTATAAAAGCATTCATTATTTGTTGCATTCATTATACATAGAATAAGGTTTTTAATGCCAAAAATATAGAATAAAGAGAAGAAAAGAAAAAGGAATAAAATATTTCAAATATTTTATGACCCGAACCCCGAGACCAAGGCCAACATGGAATTGGTCGACGAGGAATAAAGTAGGGGGAGATAAGGGCCAAGAGTACAATAAATACCTCATTTATTTATTCATCTATTTATGCATTTTTGACACCTATTTGTATATAATTCATCATTCATCAAATAGAGAAACTTTGTACATTGGTAGACAATAATGTGAATAAAATTATAAAATTGAGTTTGTACAAAAATGATACACAATGTACATTTTATACACAGAATAAAAAGCCAGAATCTCAACTTCACAGACCAATATCTTGCAAATGAAACTCCAAAATCACCCAAAATCACCTTTAATGTATATAGCTTTCCAAGAAGTATTTAATAAAATTGGTTTCATAATTTTTGGAGTTCATCTGTGAAAGTTAGGTTTTTGGCCTTCATTATGCAATCTGCCTGATTAAAATATTCAATTTATTCATTGTTTATTATTTTTACAAAATTATATTTTTAAAATTTTGTAAATAATGTATACAATATATGTACATATTGAAATTAAAAGAAAACCAAAAAGAATTTGTAAAATAAAATAAGTCTATGAAATACATAGACAAAATACCTATGCTATCTATATGTATATAAAATAAAAGGGGATTTCATTATTTTATTATTTATTCATCTATATTTTTATAATAATGTAAATATTACATATAACTTATTAAAAATACAAATCCAAAATAAAAACCAAGAAAATACATTAAATAAATAAAGTATACACATTATATAGGTAAAATACCTATAAGTATACCTACTTATATATGCACCTATTTATTTAAATATGTAAATAAACTCATAAAAATTAAACAAAAATATATTTACACTCACAAAAATAAGTATAAATTTATAAAATAAGAAAATAAAATAATAAAATAAATTGTACGAAATAAAAATAAAATACACAAAATACATGTAAATACACGTATAAACACATTATTAAAATAAAACCATAATAAAATACATCAAAAAAATTAAATATAAAAATCATAAATAAATATCTAATAAAATCATTTATTATGTTAAATAAATCATTTTCAAATAAGTTTCCCTATTTTGTCCGTTAGCGGCCTATGTGGACCAATGAGGAGCTAGCCCGCGTTGACCTCTGGTCAACTGTCCCATCGGACCTGGCGCCTATGAACCTTGTTGTTTCCATGACTTGCGCCATTTTTCCCGGGCATCTCATCCCTTATTTTCGCTCGCCGCCTTCGCGAGATCTGTAAGGGGATCATCCATCTATCACGCATGCTTGTTGGATCGAGAAAATGATCATTGTACTCGCCGGAATATGCGGGCCAAGTAGGGTGCCCAGAATGTGTATAACTAAGAGCCCTCGACCTCCTCCACAAATTTGGCCAATTTACATCCACCCAAAAGCCTTGAATCCGTTCCTGGGAGGTTCCTCATGACAGGGGGAGCATTTCAGCAACGTGAATCAGTCGGAGGAGGGATAAATTTTGTCGCGGCAGAGCTCCGGCGTCCTGCCTGCTCCCTGGCGACCCCCAGGTATAAGAGTTGTTATTTCTTGCTTTTTAGGTAGATTTTAATTCCAGCTTTTCCTTCCCGTGCTTAGTTTAGCTTCTTGATCAGTAGAGTAACGTAAAATAGCAAAATCGAAGTTCGCCGGAGCTCTGCTCCGGCGACTTCTTCACCGTGATACCCACTATTTCAGATCGCCATCTTCACCTCACTTCGTTCCCCATCGCATGCTCCACCTCCCGATCATTTTTGTTCAACCAAGGACCCCCAGTCCTTGCGAATCGGAGCTCCACCTCCGCCTATCATCGGATCTCCTCCGCCTCACCTCATCTTGCATCAAAGCTTCAAAACCCAGGGTCGATGGAATAGCCCTCGTTCCCCTGGTTCTTCCTATGCATGTTACACGAAGCAACGAGCCCCTTTGGACTCGATTCGATCCAGGAAGAGGCTCCTGAAGGTCCCGACCTTCATCGACCTCGCCTGGGCTCCTTGGACCTCCAGGAGCCATGCTAAGACCACCGGCAGATGCGGGACGCCTCCAGCTACGATCAGAACATCTCAGACGCGAAGGAGAAGCCCGGAGGAGCCCGCAGTTCACGATCGAAGCTCGCCTCGTGCGAGCTTCTTCCCTGTTCTTCCAGTTGGCTCCATCACCGTCCGATCAGGATGGCACCCCCAGATCACACCAGAGCCGTTCAATGAAGCCCTACACCGACCATCAGATCAGCTTGGTTGATCTAATCTCAGCCCTTCATCGGCGAAGTGGTACCGACCGTTCGATGCGCGACGCGTGTCCAAGTGAGATCATCATCGCCATCCACCAACGCGCACTTTTGGGTAAATTGCAGACCTTCGCCCCAGCTTTTTAGTATTTATTGATTACTGTTGTAAATAAAAGTTGAAGTTCAAAATAATGTGGATATTTTGCATGGACCCCCCTGTACGTTTGTGATATTACTTTTAGGTCCAGTCCACGTCACCTCACGTGCCATCCCACGTGGGGTGGTTAAATTGCACAAGACCCCCTGTATGTTTATATATTTATCTTCAGTACATAAAATAAAATTTCAAGTGTATTATTTTTGTGAAAATTTGCGTTAAGGACCTTGAACTTTCTGAAATTACATTTTGGTCCCTATGGGTGTGGATCACGTGTAGTCCTACGTGATGGTCAAATTGCAAGGGGGCCCTGGCGGGTTTGCTTATTTGGTTTTAGTCCTTTAAATTGCAGAACACGTTCATATATTTTGGTGTTTTTGCACTGTAGCCCCTGCCTTTGTCCTTATTTGCAAAAATGCCCCTGCTAGGTCATATATTTTTGCTTGCTTGCTCCATTTATGTCATGCATCATATTAACTTGAAAAATTCCACAAAAATCGTGCCAAGCTCCAGTTAACTTGCACTTTCACGCATAGTTTTTCATTTTATGTTTATTGCATTTTAATATTTATTAAAAATAAAAAACATGCATTTTAGCTACTGTCTGGCTTAGAAAATACCAAACACTAGTAAAACACCTAGAAAAATTCCAAAAAAATCACCTACTGTGTCTTTTATCCTTCTTTAGTGTCAGTCCAAAAATCACTAAAAAATTCAAAATAAAAACCTTAAAAATAAGAAAAACCTTAAAAACTTCATAAAAATCTAAAAAAATCCTAGAAAAATCCTAAAAATACAAATTAAGTTTCAGTAGTTTCCTTCTTTTATTATCTATAATTTAAAATTGATTTGAGGATTTTTTGATATCATTTTCTATTTTAAACCTCATTTCAATTCTGTCCAGTAGCTTAAGTCCTTGTTTTCTATTATTTTATTTTTAAAAAATAACAAAAACATTTTGAAAACCCCCCAAAAATCACAAAAATAGTAGAAAATCATAAAAAGACCAAAAATATTTTATTTCTGAATTTTTGAGTATTTTTACATATTTTTAAAAAATTTTGTAGCACCTCTTTTATTTTATAGCTTATATATTCCAATATTGAAAAAGAAAATTAAACTATATATATATAAAGAAAAATACAAAAATCAGAAAATAAAAAAAATTAAAAATATATATAAAATAAAAAAAATAATATAATAATATCAATTACCCACATAATTAGGATGCATACAAGGATGACTCTGATGCACACGGATTCTCTTAGGCTACCCAATTTTATTGCTCTCTGTGGTTCGACCTCTACATGCTTAGTCACTATGCATTTTTTATGGTAGAGTTAGTAATGTTAATTCACAAATTTTGGGACTTAATTGACTTATTCTTTAATGTGGGTTAATTGTTGATCAACTAGTGTTTTGTGAGTGGTCGCCTCAGCGACACTACATTTTGACCCTCGCAAAATGCCCGTTATCAGATGGCGACTTTGTCGGGGAGCAATGAGCTTAGCCTACCATATTTTGTTATTCTTGTTTGGAAATGTATTTATCATTGATTTTGTGAGCAGTTGTTTCTTTTGCAATTGATCACCATACATGATTTATTTATTTGTTGTGATTAATTCCTATCAA